>JAHWFO010002284.1:1021808-1078450 GCA_023313115.1 Rhysida immarginata
GAGAGAGAGAGAGAGAGAGAGAGAGAGAGAGAGAGAGAGAGAAAGAAAGAGTTCGTCAGTCAGTCAGTCAGTCAGTCAGTCATTGCTCCCTGTTTCTCTTCCTCGGGGTGATGGCTGAATAGTTGAAGAGACAACGGCTCCAAAATAGCCGAGCAGCATGATCAATTCTGCTTGTCTTTCGACTCATTTAAAGTTATAATAATCATGGTCTACAATAGCAACTAATAGTTTCCTTTTATTTGGTTATTAAATGAAGCAAACGTCAATTTTGTTCGTTCTGCTTCTGCTGTCACTGTTATCACCAGGACTGTTAGCCAGGAGCTGAAATAGATAGACTACCATGAGAGAGTGGCCGGCCATAAGCCTAAGATCATGATGACCAATGCTAGAGAAGATTAGAGTGGTGAATAGCTCATCGAGCTGGATTATATGTAGGAAAAAAAAGTCATGTATGAGTAGGGAGCCTGACAGCCATATATGGATACGGAGAATGCCCGGCGAACTTCACATGCCTGATTCTATTATGCTTAACTTCCTGTTGTGTGAGTCTTTTTTCTTGAAATGGCCTATGTACTTGATTCATATGAAGAAAACTAAGGAATCCAAGCAATTTTAAGCAGTCAATGTGGGAACTGTTTGTCATAGGACCTTTTGTTTACAAACTTGACAATGCTTCTATTCACGAAGTAAAGTCTCCAAATGGATGGTTCGATGAAATGGGCATGGAATAACCTTTCCAGAGTTCAATAAAACAATTGTGTGATGAGTTAGACAGAAGTGCCCATCCATTTCGCCACTACATGCCTGAATTGGGAGATGATCTAAATGAAGAGTAGCGCAACATTCCAGCTGTAATCTTCCTAGACGTAGAAGCTGCGGTAACTGCGAAAGGTGGCCGACTTAAGAGCTTTAAGATCCATTTTTAAAAAGGAAAAATAATTTTCTCATTGAATTAAGAGCTAATTTAAATATGTACACTCCAATAAAATGGAAACACGAAATTTATCGGAGAAAAACTTCGCAGAACTTCATTTAGCCGTAGCATAAACGAAAAGTCGTTGAATGAGCTTAAATAGCAAATAGTAACGCTACCGTCATAGGACTCATTTAAAAGTGCCACCTTGGGTTATTAAGAATTAGCACTGATTAGCATGATGCTACGAAAGGAGTGCTTTGTATTAAAGCCTTCAAGACGCTCAGTTATCTTTCTCGTGCTTTCGATCTTTTCAAATGTTTGCGGGCTCAGCCGAAAATGCAGTGGAGTGATGAAAAACAGAGGCCCTGCACTCCAAAAATGTATCTTTTAAGAGAGCAGGGTTCGTCTGCTGTTATTATTGCAATCTCTCAGAGCTCAATAGAACAAACGGAACCCATTGGCAAAACTAACGAAATTGCTTCGCGCAAGCAAACTCCACTGACATGCTGGAAAACTGATAAGAAGAAATGTAAAAGGAAAAAAAAATTCGAAATTGCGCCCCCAGCGCCCCCTACACGGCCAGAAGTATCCAAAAAAGGTAATTCCAGGGTATCTCTTCAAGGGCCGGGTCTTCAGCATTTGGATTTTATTATTAATCGTGGATAATTTAGATTAAACGTTTAGCTTAGGCAATTGCCCCGTAATTTTGGCTCAATAGTGTTGTTCCCAAATTAAAAACTTTTTGTTACTCCCTTGCCAAACGGGACTTTAAGAAAAATTGAAGAAAACACAGATTTATATCTGATTTGATATGACATCCTTTGATTTTATCTTGTTTTTTTGGGAAGACAGGTGATTGATCTAATCTGAAAAATACTTTGCTGATTGAACTCGAGTCTTGAGAGGATGTTTTTGTTTTCTCCAAAAAATTATTTTTAAAAATTTATATTTAGTCTCCAAAAATCTCTTGTTTATTGAGTTAACGACGTCCATTTTATTTAATAAACTGTTTTCGATATAGGTACTGGCTTTTTTACATCGTTCTTCATGTGCGTTCTTCATCCCATTCTACATCATGATGGAATTTGTTATTATTTTTTCGCTGTCGTTGCTTTTTCTCTTCGCTTGCTTCATTACGTCCCTCTACTCTCCCTCACGTGTCTCCCTTGCTTTTCGTTGAGGTCTCTTTTTCCCCCACTTGTATTTTTTATCCACTAAGTGAAGGAGGAAAAGTCTTGGGCGATGAGTTTTGTCAGCGCTGTTTCCTCCGGCCTTCCGGCACCAGCGAGGCATCCCAGTGAAGATAAGGCGTCTCCTCCTCCGTCCACACTGCTCGGGGACCCTCCACCCGACCACCCTTCACTCCTTTGGGTATCGTGGTTTCGTCTCGTCATTTGGAAAGCCGACAATAATTCTGACAAGCGCTCTCCAGATGCGCCGATAAACGCCTCTTTACCTTCCCTTCCTTCTTCCCCCATCTTCTTCCTCCTTGTCTTAGCTTCCCGTCTTACCAAAGAGCTTCCCACTCTTCTTGTCTTTTTTGATAGAGCAAACAACAACACTATCATCTGAGAACAGCTGCTTTATTTGCCTAGGAGTTTGAAAACATAAAGAAAAAAGAATTCTCTCACGCCTTCATCTAATCAACGTTAAGAAAAATAGCTTTTTATTGAGTTTTTACCGCGTGCAAGAGATTTAAGAGCCAGATTGTGGCCGTTTAGCAAACGCGGGAGGACCTTCATTAACATTTTTTTAATGTATCGCTTTTAATTTGCGTCCCATGTGCGTGGAATGGCGGCTGATGAAAGAAAATAACTATCACGAGACGTGCATCAGTCTGTCCGTTTTGACGGCCCGATTCTGTCGAACCTTAAAAGGGTGCTTGCTGCTTTCAAAGGAATTTCCTCTTTCTAGAATATGTTTTTAAAAATATTCTTAAAACTTTTTTGATGTCATGACTTGATAAAAATCATTGATTTTAAATATGTCTTCAAGAAAAATTAATTAAGAAAAAAAAAGGCTGGTGAAATTTTAACAGAAAATAATTACAATCTAAAGGTATGCAATCAAATGGCATAGAATTATGATATTTAGCGTTTAATTTAAGAAGAGCAAAGACGAGAGCCGGAAACATACATTCCACGAAAAAATTCTTAATGGAGCATAATGTATATTTTGGTTGCTAAGCACCTGTAACATCTGACAATGGCTACTTAGCGCCAAAATGTACATTGCGCTCTATTAAAAATTTCCTTGTAGAATGAGGGTTTCTGGCTCTCTACTTTCACTTTATCTTTAGCAAAAGTTTAATTAAATACAATGTTGTTAATTTCACATTATAGATATTTCCCAAGATTAATTGCGGTGATACCACGAGCAATAATGTTGTTTGGTCTCACAAAAATTCGATTCACATGCAAATTCTCGTGAACTCTTAAAGCTATACGAATAAAAACTTACAAGTAGTGGTGAACACGGTAATGATGATTAGTGGGTAATGCTAGTCACCAGAGTATTTCTCATCTGCTTTTTAGTAGAAACACAGCAGATGTTTGTTTGGGAAATATAATGGTGGCCCCAAACATTGAATGTAGGATTCGCCGTTTGGGGCCAACATGGGATTACCTGTTTGGTGCAGTACTGTCAAGTTCTATTCAAACATCTTTCCTTCTAAGAAATTAACTTTTTTAGGATAAGTTTATCAATTTCATTTGCGTATAAATTTTTTCCACTATGATGGGTGGAATGTTTAATCGCACATTTATTTTAAATTTAGCATAAATATTTTTTTTCTTTGTACGTGTACAAATATCGCTTGCTCTTGGAGTGTTAGCAGTCAGTCACTCTAAAGCAAATGAAAGTCAACATAATAATTCTGATGATGATGTGGACCAAGAAGATGATGAGGGAGCTGATATGTGTTGCATCTGTGCGGATTTTGGACGAGATGATGGACTGTGGTACCACTGCACTTCTTGTGATATGTGGGCACATCAAGCCTGCTCTGGATGGGATACAGTGGTAGGATTTCTGTGCAACGCGTTTTTAGTGTGAACTCCTAGTGAACTCTAATTTATTCTTTACGTGTTGTATGAATACACTGATTTTTCAATGTGTTTTAACCAACCAAAAGTCTGACTGTCATTACCCATCATGCGGGGGAATACCACTTAATGCACTATATGAACATTTTCTACTTTCACATCAAAACCATAACAAATAGAAAGATTTCCCCTACTTCATTCGAAGTGCACACACCGGGATATTATATAAACGAGAGAAAATCAAAAAGTAATTACTTTTTTACGAAAACATTGTAGTAGGTATATATGAAAACACTGATATACTTTTTGAACTTGTCGCCCTTCCCCTATCGTTTAAAAGCACCGTGAAGATGTTGACACCTAGTAGAGGCATGCAATCGTAATCGGCAAGATGGCGTCGTTGATCACATCGTCCGCGCTGGAAGAACAAAGAGCTGTAATTCGTTTCCTTCGTGCGAAAGGTCGTCCACTCAAGGAAATTCATAGTGAAATGCAGAAAGTGTACGGCAAGGACTGCATGGCCTGCGCAAGCATGGTGCAAAAAGTTTACAGAGATGAAGTACTCGTAGGAAACGGTCTTCTAGCACTCAAAAACTTGTAGCACGATGGGACAAATGCCTTAATCGCAATGGCTCAGACGTAGAGAAATAACCAGAACATTGACGTGTACTTTGTATATTTTGTTTTTTCATGTCTGCTCTAGCACTTTCTTAAAAAAATAAATAACTTTACTTTCTGATTTTCCCTTGTAGTATCAAAAATAGTGTGCAGTAAGTGGTATCAAAAATAACGTTAATTTTATTGTGATTTGTTCTTAGATGATCGTCATCCCAAATTTCCCCGTTCTCCCAAATTTGATAGTGATACACTTTATCCATTTATTTTAGACGTTTGCAGATTCTACTTAATGTTAGTGGATCAGTTGAAAACAAGATCGAAAAACTGAAAGGAAATAAAGGTGCCTTATAATTATTTGATAGAAAATAAACCACTTTAAAATGGATAAGCCATCCACCGCACCCATTATAATTATTATAATTACTGATGCTTGAGATAGTGAGATTTCATACCAGTCAAGTTTAGCAGGAATTTTCTGCAGCGGGAAAACTCTGGTGATGCCTTTTTTTTTTTTAAATAGATTGACAGTCATTGCTTTCATGCAAAAATTTACTTGCTGCAAGTCAAATAACCATCGATTAGAGTAAAGTTTTCAGCACTAATACAATCTGAAATTAATTGAACCATCTCTTAATTCAAAATTGCTCGTGCAAAACTCACACAAGTCACATGGTGAATAGATTTTTAACCGATCTTATTTGTTATATATTTTTTGATGTTTCTCCTATACTTGTTTGAAGACATGAGAGAAGGTGGAGCTCATCTAGCCGACACAAATTCCTGGTCTCAACACATTAAACATTTTTTGGGATGTGCGGGAGTCCCTATGTTGCAGATCCAGACAAACACGATCCGCTTCTATTCATGCACCATTCACCATTCTACAGGAGGAATGAATAAAAATTCCGGCAGTGAAGAATAACGGCTGTACTAAAGCGAAGGAGATCAAATCCCATCCAGCTTCGCGAATTGGGAGGGACGGGGGACAGAAACTGCTGGCTGTATTAAGTAACTTGCAGCTTGTTTGACCCCTACCCCTCTCAACGAAAGCACATTAACATTTATTTTCTTCTTTTGTTTTTCACATATAATCATTCAGTCTGCATTAACACAGAGATCATTAACATCAGATCAACAAGCATAGTCTTATACTCTGCTGGCATTAAAAGTTTTCTCGGAAGTTTTACTTCGAAGTAACAATGTATGAATTTTCAATGCACAGGCTTTCTTTCTAGGTGTTGACATAGCCGACTGGGCAGACTTCCAAGGTTTTTTTTTTTGTTTTATAGTTATCATATAAAAGCATGTTTGTTTGTTTTTTTTAAAAAAAAGACAAAAAGGAATAAAATAAAAAATATAAAATAAAAACTTTTAAAGCACACACACTTTTACCTTAAAAAGTAAAAAATAGAATTTAAAAAAAAGGTAAAAGTGTGTTGGCGCATTTATTTTATTTCCAGTAGTTTCTGTAATTCGTTTATCAAATTGAACCTTTAAAATTCAAAATTAAAAACTATTATTATCTTTTCTAGAAAAGGTCTAATTATTTTTAAAAATGCAGCTATTAAGTTTATTAAGTTAAAAATGTCGATTCTTCTTCATCATCAAAGCTTTTCTTGATAAATGTTGAAATCAGCTTAAAACTTTAAATATCTACAGAGGTTCAACAAACTTGCCTCGACATCTTTTCCCCTGAATCCTTAATCCCATAAAGAATGTCTTCGGGATAAAAAGTTGAAAGATAATGCACAAGAATTATGCATTACCGAAGAGTACCAAAATAGAATACATTCCCCATATTTCTAAAGAACGACGCAGGCTATGCAGAAGAATAGTGCTCGTAAAGAAGATTTATAAGTGTTATAAACATTCAGATTTTTATTTTTTGGCCGAAAAAAAAAAAGAATCAGGCAAAAAGCTAGAATGACCCTTGTAGTACTATTTTCATGATTTCTTGTTTATAGCATAAAAGTGTAAAGTTAGCGAATTCGTAGAAATAAAAATGTGTCGAAAAAAATATGTGCGTGTGACACGATAAATCAACTCCAGTATAATGGAGATCGATCAAACTGTCAAAAATTTCATGCTTCAATTTCACGCCGATTTGGATTAGATAGAATCTGAAACATTTTTCCTGTGTATGTTTCTGTAGTAAAAAAAAATAAAACAGATAGACTCGTTGAGTGATAGGCTATCGTCATAACAACCATCCTGAGTAAGAGAGAAAACTGTCGTATCGGTGAAATTGAACGGTTGCTCCAGCTTGGGTTTTGCCGTTTGTTTCTCCCTAGTTTTGGCACATAGAAGGGTTATCTTGTCATTGCGTTGGCGCTATTGACCGAATTCAAATTGTCACCCGTTGGTTCAACGACATCGAACAATGGAGCCGTTGACACTAATCATCGTCCTGCGATGTGCCGTCGTATCATTGCAACCGAGTTTACTGGCGTTGTTTAGAAGGAGAAATCTATCCCCGACGACGACGACATCGACACAAGTCGTGCCTACTACCAAACTCGTTAAGGAGACAGAGCAACCTTGCGGAATTCATATCATCGTAATGTGGTTTGAAATTTCGCTCCTTGACAAGTCGATGAATCTCTTGATTTCACACATGCAATAGAGAGAGAAAGAAAGAGAGAAAGAAAGAGAGAGAGAGAGAGAGAGAGAGAGAGAGAGAGAGAGAGAGAGAGAGAAAGGAATTACACTGGAAGAAAGCGAAGAGGAAATATTGACAAACACAAGGGAGAGAATGGCGTACGATAAGAACGAAATCGCTGAACACGTTCCGCATCACGTAAAACTAAATTAAAAATTCTTTTTTCGAAAAATTTAATTATAAAAAAGGAACTTGAAAGGATTTTAGGTTCAGCGCAGGCTTAAATAAATTTATTTACTATTAATAGCATTATTAGTTTTTAGCATTTTATCAGTTAGCATTATTAATATTACTAATTTATCATATCTTCATAATTAATTTTATTATTATTGCTGGTGTATTGCTACTGTTTTATTATATTAATAATTTTATTAATTTTATTATCTTACTTGCATTTATTTTTTTCTTTTTAAATGTATATTCAGTAACCCCGTTTTGGGCTTTTCGCCTATTGGGGGACAACATCGGGTTTGGACTTCCGGTTTATCTGGTGGTTTCCCCTCCCCTGTTGTTGTCACATAATTATTCTTAAAAATTATTATAATTTTAAATGATTTTTTAGAACAAGAAATTAATTTCCCCGAGGAGAGTATAGGAAAGTAGCGAAGAACTGAAATCATCTATTTTAACCCCTTTTATCCACACTTTATAACCCCCAATTTTCAAACGTAGTATTAAGAAAACGTAGTATTCAAAAATACTCTATCTTCTTTCGTTTGTCATCATTTCCGATCGAACGACAAATCACACGGCATACGTCGTTATTAGTTCTAAACACGTGACCGCTATCCCCAATGGAACAGTTTGGCACAAGCTTCACGGTAATGTAGATTTTGCCTAAGGAATCTGCTACTATAATAATACTACAATTATTAATAATAATAATAATAATAATAATAATAATAATAATAATAATAATACAACTACGACCACCTATTTATGCTGCATTCTTGTATCGCAATTGCGGTATAGAAATCCAGAATCAATCTAGTTACTTTCTCAAGAGAGATATTACGTTGTACAAACCGCGATCATCAATAATCCGAAAAATGGGGTAACTTTGGGATACTTTTTCTACACGAATTTGACCTTCCTCTTTCCAAATATGCGCATGGTTTTACTCTACAAGAAACGACTTTCTTAAAAACACTCTATTGTTGTCCCAATCTTACCCCATCCGATCACTGCTGCTGCTCTCTCTTCTTGATATCAGTTATTGGTACAGTACCATTTTTGACTATAAAAAATAGGAGAAATTGATCTTTTCCAATTTTAAACATCAGTCTTTATTTATGAAATATCTGGCACTATAAAAAAACTTTATAGACATCGAGCGCCTTCACTCTGTTAATGCCTTGACAGCCACGTGGTTCGGGTGGGTTGACAAGATGCACTATTTCTTCCTTTGAGTAGTAAATTTCGTCGGGTTTTGCTGGCAGTTTCCAGTGAACATCGGACTTCTCCATGGCGGTGATGCGTATAGTAAAACTCCATTTAACCTCTCCCTAACTGCGATTGGTCGGCCTTCTCACCCTGCGTATGATTACATTGTTACTTGATCTCCTGGACAATCCACAACATAGATTGTTGAAAAAAACACCAACAAAAATAAACTTTCAACGTTTTATGACGAACAGGAATAAAAATAATAATTTTGAACACTTAAAGAACTCCCAAAAATTTTCTCTTCTATCTCCCATGATGCACCAGCAACATCATCGGCCATTTTTTTTTTTGTGGCAAGCCTGATCTAATTTCAATTCAGAAGTTTAAAAGATGAATTTTTGTTTTAATAGAAATAAAGTTTAACTAGCTCATTATTATACAAGATCTTTATAATTAAAGTTCCATTTTGACATGGCCATAAAAAAAAACTACTGGACCAAAAGCTATAATACTTGGTAATATTATACAAGAGGGCATGGGAAGTTCATATCCACCGAAAAAAAATTAGTTCAAAAGGTCACCACCAGCATGGAATGGCGCTCTATGCAATATTCGTATACGAAATTAGACATGAAGACACAGGTTAACAATGTGGTTTATGCACATGCGCTTTACAAGTCATTTGGTTTTCAGAAATAAGAAAGGGAGCCTCGTTGTCAGTACGCCTCATTTGTTACTAGTCGACGATACCTGTTACCATGCAAGACCGTGCGTTTCTGGTTAAATGTTATTATGAATGCAATAGCAATGTACGGCAGGCTTTGCAACATTATCGTATCGTTCGACGAATACATGTACGTCGGGGGCCAATGACATCGCAGAGTTTGAAGAAGATGATGACAAAGTTTGAAGCCACAGGTTTGCTATCGGTAGCACCTGGCCGAGGAAGGAAACCCGTCTCTGAGGCAACCGTGGATGCTGTTTCAGTAGCCGTAGAGGAAGCAAAAATGGAAACCTCACAAGGGGCGTGCAGCGTAAGTGCTGTTGCACGTCGAATGGACTTACCACTGAGTACGGTGTACAAGATCGTACGTAAAGTGCTGCGGTACTACCCATACAAAATCCACCTTGTCCAACAACTCGAACCTAACGATCTTCCTCGTAGAGAAACCTTCGCATTGGAATTCCTTGCACGGATGGAGGTGGACGAGCATTGACCATGGAACATTTTGTGGACGGACGAGGCCCATTTTTACCTGAATGAGGATGTCAAAACCCATAACTGCAGGATTAGGGCCACCAGTCCCCCTCATGTTCTCCACCAAATTCCATTGCATTCTCTTAAAGTTACTGTGTGGTGTGGTATGATAGCAAATGTTATAATTGGACCGTATTTTTTTGAAGAGCAATCAAGAGATGGACTCGTGACATGCACTGTGACTGCTGCTCGCATGGCGTTGATGCTAAGAAGTTTTGTGATACCAGCAACGTGGCATTTTAGACAACGATTTTTATGCAGGATGGGGCTCCACCTCATATTGGTACATGTGTCAAACAGTTACTTCAGCAACATTTCATAGATGAACGGATTATAGGTCGAAACCTCCCCCTTTCTTGGCCACCCCGGTCACCAGATATCAACCCCCGTGACTTCTGGCTCTGGGATTATCTCAAAGCCACTGTTTATGGTGATAACGTCAGGAATTTGGCGGAACTGAAAGATGCGATACGCCGACAGGTGCGCAACATTCCACCTGATATGCTACGAGCTACAGTTGAGAACGCAGTAATCCGGTGTAACCTGCTTTCAATAAATGGTGGAGGCCACATTCAACATGTAACTAATTTTAGTAACGATTAAAGACTTGTTAACCTGTGTCTTCGTGTCTAATTTCGTATACGAATATTGCATAGAACGCCATTCCATGCTGGTAGTGACCTTTTGAACTAATTTTTTTTGATGGGTATGAACTTCCCATCCCTCTTGTATAATATTACCAAGTATTATAGCTTTTGGTCCAGTAGTTTTTTTATGGCCATGTCAAAATGGAACTTTAATTATAAAGACCTTGTATTTTATTAAATATGTATTTAGAGACCATAAAAAATTTATAAATTGCATTTCTTTATGAAGAAAACAAAAGAACTAACTGCTCATAGCGCTTGCTTGCAGCACATGTCGCGTTGTGATTAGGCTTCGACCAATCGCACTTAGGGAGAGGATAGAGAGAGTCTCACTATAATTTCGCCATTGTTTTTCAACTCTGTGATCTTTCCCGGATAGAGTTCTTCCTCGTAATTTACCAAAGCGTACTATCTCACAGTAAAATTTTGGAGACTACTTTCGGGTTGTGGGCATGACGGTCAGAGAATGGGCTCGTCGTCCAGGTCGCCGATCTCCTATAAGGTCATCGTCCTATAAGGTCAGGGAATGTGCTCATCGTCTGTAAGGTCATGCTGTCGTCAGTGTCTTATATCGAAACAGCATTTCTCCTATCACTGCTGCTGTTCTTTCTTCTTGATTTCAGTTATTTTATGTCGAACAACATAAAATAACTGAAATCACTCTTGAGGCAATGTCCCAAAGTTAGTCAGCTCAGAGCTGACATTTTACAATCTTGAGATTATAAGGCTAAATACACACACACACACACACACACACACACACACACACACACACACACGCAATTTTGACTCAAATTTGCTGTAATAGTTTCCTAAGTCCCCTATACCAACGCCCAATATTATTTTTATTTGGTGGAATAAAAAATTCCATTTCGACGATATTTACGAGGAACGCGTGTCACTGATACAAAACCGCACTGAACCTTCCGTTGAATTGTTCACATCCTGATCGACTGATTGACTGGCGGGACTGAGTGGCCTGATGCTCTGCGTGACTGGCGGATTAGTTGCTCGCGCATCGCGTATAGTCTCCACGTTGTCGAAACTGAGATGCTCTTTAATAATGTTAGGGCTATCACTACTTTTTGTTTCGTTGGAATTTGAAACCTCATCATGACTTTATGAGTTAATTATGTTGATCCTCCTCTCGCCTTCAAAACAGCCTTTACTTAAGAGGCTTTCATGTTACTAGTTTTAGTGTGTTCGCTGAAAAAAGATTCCGCCAAAAGGTTATACACGGCATCCTTTAGGGTAAATGTCTACAGTGTTAAATCAAGAGAACATACGGGAACTCAACCGCATCGCTTCGTGCACTTGCAATTTCAACATTTCCATGAAGTCCACAAATAGCAGATAAAGCGTTCATAGATGGCATCTGTTAAAATGGTATGCATTTTTTGGCAAACTCTGCATATGATATGATAGAAAAGATGATTCCTCATGCAATGGGCACTGTTTACATGCAAATTATTAAAATCATTCATACTCCAATGACTAGAAATATCAAGACTGTAATATAGGCGATTTCAGTTGCCGGTGTTTGGCGATGTTTTGATTTAATTACTTACATTATAGGTACTTTGACTTTAGATCTTCTGCATTTAGAAAATCTGTGAGTTACACCCTACTGCTAAATATCAATAATTTACAAAAATTTTCAAGAAAGGTGTATAAGTTTTTTTCTCGTATTTGTTTCTGGTAATTATTTTGTAGAAAGTAAAATTGTATTCTTATATATTCATCTTTAAAATATAAATTTTTAAATCAGCCAGCAAAAGAGTGCAAGAATTACAATTAGCAGTTAGATCGGCAGTAAATGAGAAAAAATGATTCAATAAAATGGAGAAGTTAGATAATTTCACCATTTAACATGAATGGTGAAATAATAAAGACAGGCTGAGGAAGAGACCGAGAAAGATTGAAGATGTTTCGGAGATTGAAGAAGATGCATACGAATTAAGGAACGTTAATGTGAGTACCAATTGCATGGGCTGGTGGGGGAGAGGGTGATAAAGGAGGGGGTCTAGCTGTAGTAAGAGGGTAAGAGAAAGAGGGTGAGCAAAGGGCCCTCTATCAGATCGGCCACTCCAACGATGAGAAATCGAAGGAGTGTTCCAGGCTAATGCTCATTCATAGTCATTATCGCGGGAGGAGTTCTTAAAGGAGGCACTTTATCAATTTTTATTCATACGTTGTCGACATCACTTGGTGGTGAAAAAGAAAGAGGAGCAGGAAGCAAAAGTGCGCAGTCGCAGTTGAAACGTTCGATGATTCCTTTGGGCATTATTATCAAAGTGGATGATGGCTTTCGAAGTAAGAGCGTAAAAAGGAGGAGAGAGGAAAAAAATAAATAAATTACAAGAGCCAAAAAAAATTAATAAAAAAATTTATGAGAAGTTCTTCCTTAACATGGTTCGAGTCAGTCTCGTACTTTGGCTAAGTTGAAAATTAAAAGGCTAAATATTGTGGAATCGCAGAAGGGTTTTTGTGTTAGCTTTTTCTTTTTTGCTTACTTTTTTATTAATTTTGCGTTTTAAGGAGAGATCAGGGATTAATAGAAGATGATGAATGAAAAATTAAACAGTTTTCCGTAATGGAGATAAGGGAAAGAGGGAAAAGAAAAATCATTTACGCCAGGAAGTTTGAAGTTGAAATGATGATAGTGAATAAAAAAAAAATTAATTAAAAAATGCAATATTTTTACGACTGCCTCTAAGGTTTAAAATTAAAAATAGCATTTGCATCTTCTATACAAATTTACTTTAAAATGTTTTATATGTCATAATGAACAAATATAACAATCTTAAACCGCTTAAAATGGATTGGCATTTAATTTATTGTCCCCCTAAAGAGAAAATTAATTTTTTTTTCGTTCTCGTCATCTATGTTGATCTTGATTTATACAGTCATCCTTTCAGTCAGTCCGACATTAAATCATTAGCAATGGCAGAAAAAAAAGAAAAGGTTCTGCTTGATCGACGAGCTTCAGTAAATGAAAAACAAAATAAAAATAGTGTCCCAATAGAGATTCACGACGAAAACGGGTGTTATCGACTTAATCTGCATGATTTACGAAGACATCGACCAAATACTGACTTACAAAGTTTTCTCAGTTACTTTAAGATCGGAGGAACATAAAGGAGATTTTTTTTTCCTTCAGAGGAAAATGTCAGGAAGAGTCAATTCAAATTCAGCGACAGAATGAAAATTGCGAGACATTTAGCTGACAAAGCTTATTATGTTGCAGAGAGTCAATCTTCGCTCTGAGCAAGTTAAGAAGATTAGTTTAAAAGACGAAGAAAACAGACATCCATACTCAACATCGTTTCCAAATTTTAGCATACTTTTAGTGGTTTTAACCGTGCATTGATAGGAATATCTTGAAGGACATTAGATTATAACTCGGGAAGATTATATTTTAACTAGGAACAAGACAAAAATGAGTAGCTGATTATTTTAAATACAGTGGGTTGGTCTCGGAGTTTAGGACTCCAAATACGTTATTACGATTAAACGAGCCTAATAGAACGGATAATAAAAATACAGAATGTGCACTTTTACCAATTAAAAATATACAAGTAGTAATTCTCTTTTATTTCAAAAAATTAAACTTTTATGACTGCTTTATACGAATAAAGGCAAAGATTCTTAAGTGTCTTTTATATTATCTTATTCTCATATAAAAATGTAAACCTCTCCTAAAAAATATCGCTTTATTATATTTCCGCATCTTCTACTTATATGTAATATTTATCCGACAATATTAGTTGAAAAGGAAATAATCATTGAAATTGATCTAAGCTTGTTGGATATTTTTTTATTTGCTTTACATTTGCACTTTAAAAAAATCGACCCAGTAAAGGCGAAATTGTCTACTTAACTTTTATTAATTTGTTAGTACTTTATGAACCCAATGAAGCATCAAACATTTGAATAATTTATGACTATTGCAACGACAACCCTATTTGGCCGAGTGTTAAAATGTAAAATTTATGATCATATTTATTAATATTTTGATTAATGAGGGCCTCATTGGAGGTTCAGACATTCGGCGTGAGCAGTTTGCGTTTCACTGTATAAACAAAAGGCAAGAACCTCACTATCGAAATGCTGGCACTTTTAAAAACAGAAACAAAAAAAGTGCTTCTGTGTTCTTTGTCTTCTGTGTTCTTGGTTCTTTGTCCTTGTTAGGTTAGCATAGAAGAGATTCATGCATAAACATTTGCTTAAATGTGTACCCTTTGCTGGCTGCCTTTCTTTGGATCTGCAACTTTACGATTTCTTATACGATGACGTTCATCTATGCAAATTGTGCAGATAAAAAAATGGGTGCTGTGGTTATTCAAGCCTAGACGAACGCCTTTTACGAAAGAGAAATTGATATTTTCTTCAAAGGTGTCGAAAGAACAAAAATTTTCTTGATATCAGTCGATTTCTACATAGTTTACAATCTAAGTATCTGAAAATTGAAATTTCCGAATTTTATAGACTCTTTCAGTTTTAATTTGTATTATAATAAAGTAGAAAAAAAAAGTAAAATTTAATTTTCCTTCGTTTTCCAACCCATCAGTTAATTTGAAAGATCTTATCATACTTTTGAAAGAAATCAAAATTTAGAATGTGAAAAAAAGACCTCGCTTTACAAATAAAAAAAACAAACAAAAGAAATAAATTGAAAATGTCGAAGCAATTCTGTCAACACGATCGATTTTTCTCACAGTTTCTCCCTTAATTTTTTGTTCTTTTCCTTTTTCCATTTAGTTCTTTTGCTTCTAATTTCAATGTCTGATTTTCGTTTTTCTTTTCAAATGATTTCATATCTGTCTTTAATGGTGTTTTTATGGATAAAATATTAATAAAAAATAATATTTTTCAGTTTTTAATTGATTTTTTATCGAAAAGTCATAATGGTTTGCTACCTTTCATGACACACTACATAATCTCCCCGGCCATGTGCATAGATATAAAAGCATTTTGATTTAAATAAATTTTTATTTTTTGAGACTAATTTATTGAATGGAAAGGTTCAGACATTTCTGGGGGAGCGTACAGATGTTTGATGTGGATTTATACGAGGAATAATTTCGTTTCTATTATGTGAATAATACAGGGTAATTCAGAAACCATGTTACAGAAGAATATAATAGAAGGATACCAAAACAAACATTTTTTATTAATGTGTCCTATCTCACACAGGTACAGCGCTACACTTGGTTATCAAGGTCCTGTCCCATGGCCTGCAAGATCGCCAGATCTTAATCCGCTGGACTTCTACTTGTGGGGACATCTGGAGACCCTGGTGTATGCCACACCTATAGAATATGTCGATGTTCTTCTTCCACGGATTTCTGACGCCTGTAACACCATGCTCACTGCAGCTGGTATATTTGAATGGGTGCGGCAGTCAATGTTTTGGCAATGCCACAGTTGTGTACAAGAAAGGGGCGTCAGTTCTTAGTACTTCTGTAATGCACACGCTATCAAACATTACTGTTTGTGATTTTTCAGTGAAAGCTCAGTCATCAGAGTCAAGCAAGCCACAGTCCTTGCAAGTATGGTTGCTACAACTGAAGCAAGTGTAGCGCCATACCGGGCAAGATAAAGACACGCCTTACTCGATAAAAAATGTTTGTTTAATACCCTCTATTTACCATATTCTTCCTAGTATTTTTGTATGTTCATAAACTAAATAAATTAATATGAAAAAAAATTATATACTCAATCTTTCTTCAAATAAAGTCTGCTTTGTTTACATGCCTCGCAACCCACTATGACATTCTGTCTGTGCAAAAATGAATCTCACAGGCTGCTCGCCACTAGTATAAATTAAAAAAAAATAATCTTTTTATAAGAAGTTATTAAAAAAGTATTTCCAGTTCTTTATACGTTACCATTTTCCCCCATAAGCGTCGTTTTGCTTCAAAGCAAGGAACACAGGAAGAAAACGAATTCCAATCAAAACCAAGTTTTTGGACGTTTTTCTTGCATAAACTACTCTACAGAGATCTTTTTCATCGACTCTTTATCGCTCCGCTCTTGAAGCGCTCTCTACTTTTTATTAAATGATTATTTTCATCTTAAATAATAAATTTCATCTTAATTTATTATGCACAGAGGTACAAAATTAGGTAAACAATTTTTATTATGAAAAAATAACAGCTTTACTAAATCACAATAACGATGACGGAAATTGCAATTATGTACAATCTCTTAAACGCTCAAATTGCCGACCCTGAGCATGTACACATTTATTATTATTATTATTATTATTATTATTATTATTATTATTATTATTATTAGAGCACTCACAAATGGAGTAGAGGAGAAGCGGTGTCTAAAGCCAAAAATTGACTAGAACTTCTTAAAAATCACTAGAAACAGTAATACCTAACGTTACCAGCAGATAACGGAGTCAAAATAAGCTAACTAAAATTCAGAAATATTCATGTAATGGTTTTGCAGTAAACGTTTACAATGTTTGCACGATGTGACACAGAGATTTGAAGCACATTGATAGACCTTAGATCTCAATTCATAGGGAAGTTTATTCCAAAGGATAATTGCGCTGTATGGAAAGCGCTTAGATTTAAAAGTTGTTAGTTTTGTAGGGACCACAAATAAGTATCTACGGGTCTGTCGATATTCGGGGCTGGACTCAAACCAGACCTTAGTGAACGCTGCTGGATGGCTATCGTCTCGTATAGCATCTGACAGTTCTGACGTGAGAGCTATAATACTAATATGCATCAAAGTCACAGACTTTTGTCTAAGAGTTTAAATTTGTGACAAAAGTTGGTCACAGACTCCAGTCTTTTTAATTTAAAGGCAGTCCTAATAATCCGGTTGTACGCTGTTTTGAGTCTCTTAAAATTTGCAGTGGAGGTTGATGACCAAAAGATGGCACCGTAGGCAATCTTAGGGACGATAACTGCAGTAATAAAATGACACATTTGATTAACAGTCAATACGGCTCTCATCTTCTTGACCATGTAGACCTTCTGATGTAACATAGCGATGTTATTATCAATAAGTTTATTAAACTTTAAATCAGGTTCAAAGTCTATACAGAGGATTTTAATAGAGGTCTGATACTTGGCATCTTTTGGCCCTATCATGATGTTAGTTTTTGTAGAATTTAAACTAAGGCCCCTATTCAGATACCATTGCGTCATATATTTCAGGTCTTGCTGGAGTAAAGCTAAAACTTCATCTTGCTCGTGAGGTAAGTATGTTGCAAATAAAAAATTATCATCCACGAAATTCCATATCATACAATTAAAATCATGACTGAAAAGGGAAGCCGTCGAAACAGCGTACAAAAGTGGACCGAAACCCGAACCTTGAACAATTCCCCGGGTAGATGGATTACTAATTAAAGGTTTGAGGCAAATGATATTGTAGTGGTCCTCAAAATAATCTTTCAGTAATTCCATATAGTCATCCGTTACACCAAGACAAGCTAAGTCATAGAGAAGTTGGGTGCGAGACACGGTGTCAAAAGCCTTTAAAATATCAGTTTGAGCTAGGAGGATATTACGGCCTGTATCATAGGCATCGACAACTAATATTAAAATTTGAATTGGAATCCAAGTAGTTTTAAGGCCAGGACGACTGCCTTTCTGTTGGTTAGGTATTTGAGTCCAGAGGTATTTCGACAAACGATGGAAAACGACTTTCTCAATGATTTTAGTGAGAGGATTCTTAACTGAAATTGGACGGAAATTGATGATATCGCAGGGGTCTCCCTTTTTAAAGATTAGATTTATTAAGGCAATTTTTAAAGCACGAGGAAATTGTTTATTTTTTATAATTAGTGTATATAATATGTAGATAATTAGGTAAGCAGATTGATTTAGTGATTGCGGCATCTTATCAGTCAAAGGTCAAGATTGTTTATTTTTTATAATCTAGTTTCTACACTCAAGCATGCTTTAGCACAGAGGTTTTTGTCATTCTTCTTTTATGAATTAGCCTACTTAGGTTTTCTAGTAGATATAAAATAATAATTAAAAAAAAAGGGGGAAGGAAAAATTCCGCGGGCTGGGCTCAAAGAAGGAACCACAACTTTCGCTGTCGCTGCTCTACCAACTGAGCTATCGCGAACACTGAACCGCATTGCTATTACACCCCTGGTAATCCGAACCCCTTATAAGCCGAACTGCCTCTATCAATAGAGTCTCACCTACAATACATTTTTATACCCTCGAGTTCCATAATGAAAAATCAAGATAAGTTTCAAAATCCCAGGAAATTTTCAGTTTTGATTTTGCTGCAAAGTCAGTACTGTACTGTAAATGTACTCCACATCTCGATTTGACAGTAATTTTTGTAACAAGGGAAGAAAATGAACCAAAAATAGTGATGCGTATGCTAATTTAATTAAGCCAACGCGTTTCGGTATTTCACTTATCATTGGAGGCACATAGCTAATCTAAAAATAAATGTAAAATTTTTACCGTTGTATACACTAAACAAGACTCAAAAGAAAATTATAGATTACTTTTGAAATATTGTTTAGAAGCGGTGGTAATTTATTATTAAAACCGCTTATCAAGCTTTCTTTTAAGTATAATTACTCTATTTCTCATTTACAAATTAAATATTTTACTTTACGCAACTTTTGTTTTAACGTTTGTACAGTTCAGTATACAATTAAATGTATACAGTTTATACATTTAGTTTCTATTTAATCCGTTTTTCGTAAACAGGAAAAAAAAGACAATGAAATGCTAATACTAATTATTTTTTTCCTTTATATACACAAATTAAACGGCCTGCAAATTCACTCTTCAGCTTATGTACTTAAAACATTATGCTCGGTGTCTTAGCTGGCAGCGTGACCTCATGCCATCAGTGTTCAACTACAACGAGCCATTGATTCAATAATGCCTGTAAAGGTTTGCACCAGAGCTCACTGTAAATTATCAAGAGCTCTGGGTGAAGGATATGGACACCAAACTCAAACTGATGGTCCAGTGCCTCCATTCAAATGCAAATTAATGAGCATAATTGACAATGCCTAGACGTAAGCATGGTTACTTTGTGCAGGTGGCGGCTCCGGCGACCCATACAAAACCAGGTTCGTTGGACAGAGATCTCAGACAAGGCCCTATATGTGTCTTAGTTAAACCCCTTGGTCAGTTGTTCCACCGTGGCCCGTCTGTTGACCCGTACAAATAGGGATAGCCGACGTGCCCACGGTTATGAATGCTTCGTGGGCATTCACCGTGAGCTCTTAACCGAATTCTTCCATTCTTAGAATAGCCGTAGTTTCTGTAATTCTTCACCCTTCAGTCGGTAGCTAATAATCATTCCTTCATTCAAAATTATATTGATCATGTGCTGTTTTCATTTTTATTTGCTATTACATTTGTAAGCATTTTGTATTACCGCTGTATTTTTACAGGTGCACCATCTGGCTGCTGGGAACAACTAATTGCTCTTTTTCAGGAAGAAATGTTTTCATTGGACAATGTATTCAACTTTTATAGAATTTTTACTAGATTTGTTGGATAGCATTAAGGATTTTATAAAAAACAAAAATTAAAACAAAGTAAAAGTACTTGCCTTTTCAAACCAAACACTTTACAAGATCTGGTTTTTGTACGTAGATCTCTCTCTCTCTCTCTCTCTCTCTCTCTCTCTCTCTATCTCTCATGATTTCTTCGTAAGAAATAGATCTAAATCTTATGCTTGAAAACGCATCTTCATGAATGCAAATAACTTAATCCAATCAACCAAATCAAATTATAGTTCAAATTATGGGAAAAATGATTCTTTCAAGGAACTTTCCCGAAAAAGATTTTTTTCTTCTTCTAAAAGTAAGAGCCCTTTTCCTTATTCCTTCTCTAAAAAATTTGCCCTGACACGAACACTCTTCTTGGGCAATTAGGCGACGTCGACGTCATTTCTCAGCAGCCTTTCGATGGGAGTGAGTGAGTGAGTGAGTGAGTGTTGGCTGGGTGGTGGAGCTCGTTCCGAGTCCCTTGTTGCCGATGTTTCTAGAACATTTCGGCCAAGTCATAATAAAGTTATCGATTTTTCATTGAGAAGTAATGAAAGAATGGGATCATCATCGTCAGCGTGTGCGAGTGAAGGAGTAAATGGTGGCAATGAGGAGGGAGAAGATATCGACGACAAAAGAAAGAGTGGGGGTGGTGGGGGGGGGGGGAGATGGGGAAGAAGTAGAAGAAAAAAAGAAAGAAAAGAAAGCGAAGAAGAAGAAGATGGTTCGCCTTCTCAATCCTTTCACTTCACGAGTAACGGAGAAATAATGAAGACTTTCTTGCGTTAACGTAGCTTTAATCATATCTTCGTAGATTCTCAGGGAGGGGAAAAATCCGTCAGAAATCTTTTGAAATATTATCATAGATGGAGTAAGATCACTAACATTATGCTTTTGTATTTGCACATTTCATTTCGTAAGCAAAATGCAAAATGGATCAACCTACATTTTACCATATATTTTCCTTCATAACTAAACTCACAGTTAGTAGATTAAGCTAGAATTAAAATCTCTCTCTTATGTCGGTCAGGGGACGCCTCTTATCGACCTACATGTTTATGCATAATTTACGTGGTCTGTTACAGTCAAAAAACGTTAAATAAAGAAGCTTAAAAGAAAGAAAGCAGATTTTTCTATTTATACGTTCTGATTATTGCAACAAGCTATTGCAGACATTTTTACTGAATTTTCTTGGATGAGATTCATAAAGTTTTATTTCAATTTTTTATTTAAATTTAAATATTAATTTATAAATTAAATTATAATTCTTAAGATTCTCAAGAGATGGCCACTATATGAAAGCATACGATAGAGACTCTGTTTAGAGAGAGAGAGAAAGAGACTTGCAAATTAACTCTGCTGCCACGTTTATGCCAGTGCTTAATGGATTATTATTTTAAATCAAATTCCTTGAACGTTAATGTGAATATCAATTAAAATTTAATTTATATTTTTGAATTCATATTCTCAAATAGAAGTTTTCACATTATTTGTTAAACCCTTAATCACTTCAGCGTTAAATATCAAATCAGTTAGGGATGAATCTACATCACATTATTCATGGATTTTAGCAATAGTTCATAATTTTTTAAAGAAAAATAATAAAATCCGCATAGAAATCTCATGCTTCCATGCAACTGAAAGGTGTCATGTACCACGTGACTGTTAATAGTTTGCCATTTTCTCTGTATACGTGGTCTCCAGCATAGGAAGTACGTTAATTAAAAGCAGTTCTAGTAATAATGGGCATAAAACTATACTTCTTTGAAATTGGTGGCTTGTATTACAAAGCAGTTGTTTGCGCATATGTTGCCGAAGATTACGGAGGCCAACTCCGCCAGATAACGCTCTGTCATGCTCTCAAGCCATCTTCGCACAATCTGTTAAACCATCAACGTAATTATATTCTGTCCAACGAAAGCTTGACTGGGCATATCGAATAAAATTTCCAAATCCAATTGTTAGACATTGTTAATTTTACTTTGAAACAATGTTTAACAATTTAAATCGAAGTTTAACTGGACACGCACCCGTCAAATTTTCGTTGGATGGAGAATAGGTAGACTTGATCTACGACGATATTTAAACACATTTAGCTGGTCAGACGTTTCTCTATGAATCCAAGGCAACTGTTTTGGCATGAAAACATCTCCTTAAGCATGACGTTGCCTCCACCAGCTTGCAGTGACAATACACGTAGGACCCTTGCTTTTGTATTGTTTTCTCGTAATCCGCATTCTTCATCGTATTCGAAAATGTAATTCGTGGAATCACATCATTCTTTTCCATTCATTTAGTCCCGTAATTCCTATGCGCTTGCCCTATCATTAGTCTTCCACTGTTACTACTTAATGGTCTAAGAGATAGCCTTCTGTTTCGAATCCAGGTCGTGGAATTTTTTTCTTTCGTTTTTCATTTTAAAAGTTTAAGGTCTATAATACCCTTTTCACATACTAGATAGGTAAATGTTTATTGTGTTATTACTTATTTTAATTTCTCTAGAGATTAGAATGCCAAGAAAATACTAGAGCACATTCCTATGCAACTATTCTTATCATTATATTTTAATGTCATTAGCGTTATTATTTATTTGCAAACAGATTGCAGTTAAATATCGATTCTGCTGTAAATTCCCAATTTATCGTCATGGGCCCTTGGTGTGCTGTTTGAGTGAATAGCACTTGATTAGGCAATAAAGTCATTAATTTGTGAAACTGCCTCCAGGTAATTAAAGAAAAAGAAAACAAATGAAAGGAGAGAAAAAATGTTTAAATCAATGACGAACATTAAAAAAAATAAAGTTGGCGGAAGGAACATTTATTATCAACTGCATTAGCAGATAACTTATAAGGCATTGTAATTGCTATCATAAATTGCCTATAGATCTTACGATTAAGAATGGCGCCGTTATTTAAGGGACCTGAAAACAGGAATTCTTTCATTCTAGCTTGTTCTTATAAAAATATCTTTTATAATATTCAACTACGTGAACGTTAATATTTTTTTTTCTTGTAGGAGGGACATATCTTTTTACTGATAACCCTGTGCTCCTTTCGACAATGCACTGCAAAAATATTTTTATAATCGTTTCCTTATCTTTTTCTGAGGGTGTCATAAAAAAAAAGTAAACAAATTTTCCGACGGAGTTTCAGAACCAGATAAAATGTTTGTGGCAAAATGCCAACTTGTTTAGAAATTTGGAAATAAAAACATTATAACTCCATATTTCGCGAAGATTGTTGAGTCCCGATCCCTCCTCCTTCAACGGCCGCGGAATTCGTTCTAATGCTTCACTTCGGCCGTAATAGATGGAAGCCAGCCCAGCGTTAATCCGAACGAAAGCTCTCAAAAAAGGGGAAAAAATCTCGACCAGACCTTTAAAAAAAGGAAGAAATCAGGGAAAGGAGAAAAAAAAAAGGGAAACACATTTGATCAATTGTTATGGTTTTGGCCAGAAACTGAATTCGTCAACCATAAAAAAATGCAACAATTCAAACTGCTAGGGCGCTGTAGCTTAAGGGGAGCGGGGGGGGGGGGGGGACTCTTTTATACAGAGTAAATAAATGTGCTGGAAATATTTAGTATGAATTGTGTCTTCTGAAAGGACCAAACTTACTTTAGATCGTTTGAAAGGGGAACATTTATTATTTTAAACCATCTAGGACGGCTTTTACTATTTACATATAATGCGAACCACACGAATTTTTTGTTGTTGTTGCTGAACAAACAGTATATTAATTAGGTAGTTTTATTAACGGATATTCATGGATCTTAAGGCAGAGAAATTATTGAACAACGGAATTTTAATATGAAAATAAAAGATCAGATCAAATATTAATATAATTAACTTCGAAGAATTTCAGCATGCAAGATTAAATGACATGTTAATTTTAATGGGCAAAAACTATTAAAGGAAAAGTTTCAAACATAACGATATGCAACTGTGTCAAAATAAAGAATTGAAAAAAATCTAAATAAGGAAATTTACTCCCAATATCCATGAAAAAGACAAAAAAAAAATTTCATCGGAATAATACAGTCGAACGTAATTCGAAGTTTCAGTCTATTCCCTTGCGTCTATAATTCGAAATAATAGAACCTCCATAACTCGAATTTTTTTGAGCAAAGTTAGCCTCTATAAATCGAAGTTAAAGCAAATAAACTCGCCCACAAATCGAATTTTGTCAATCCGGACCTCTATAAAACGAAGTGATGTCAGTTGATCTCTATTGTAGAATTTTCATAAGCGGTTCTGATTGGCTTTACAAGCGTACTCAATTCCCAATTGGCCAAATAATTGTCCTACTAAACAATAAATTAATCCCCCGAAGGTCAGTATAGGAAAGTAGCGGAAGCCCTGAGTTCATCTATTTTTTCCCCCCCCCCCCCTTTTTTTTTTTAATTGATATTCTCGAACGTAATATTTAGGAAATATAAGAGCTCTGTCTTCTTCCCTTTCACATCATTTCCGATCGAATGATATATCACATGCTATATGTTGCCATAGTTCTGAAGACCAAGTGACTGCCACCTACACAACTCCGACCTCACTGGGACGATTTGGCCCAAACTTCATAGAAATGTAAATTTTGCCTAGAGGAGTATGCATATCGAATTTCACTCCTTTACGTATCTTAATATCCTTTATGTTATTTGGTCCCCTCTAACTCCCGCTCCCATAACTCCAACCCCTAGTAGACCAATCAAAGCCAAATTAAATAATGAAGTAGGACATGCCTGTGATAAGCTACGTTCCGATTTTTAACCTTCAACGTCAAAAAATGTTGAAAATTATGGACGGGACGGACTGACAGACGGACATTGTAATATCAATAAGTACTCCGTTTCTCCGCTACTTAACCGCTACTTAAATTCGAAAACCGTATAGAAAATTTACGCGACATGAATCTTTGAAGTTAAATAATAAAAAATATAAGGAGTCCACAAAAGAATAATTTCAAAAAATTAGTCAGCTTTAGTTTGCTGTATTTCTTTTATTATAGAAAATAATTAAATTTTTTTAAACTTAAGAATTTTAAATATGTTCACCATTCATTTCGAACAATGTCTAGATAATCTTCAAACTCTTCCCATATGTCAGTTGCTATAGTTCACTGTTGCTTTGATACGAGTTTTAACTCGTCCAAATTTCCCGACAAGGTGGCTTATAGGAAGTCACATGGCGTTATGTCTGGGAAGCGGAGGAAGGAAGACTGTAATGTAGCGCCCCACGTTCTGTTCCCATAATTTATCTATAGGTTAAGCTCACGATACAATTTGAACAAAGTATCTCCTTCAAGAATATAGAAAGAGTGATATTGCGTTCAACTTTTTCAAAGATACAGTATACACCGATGAGCTATTACATTATGATCACCTCCAGCTTAAAACAATTAGATCACCCTGAGACAAACGTACGACGCAAACGCGGATCATATCGCCGTATATAAACCGACAGCGAACTCAGATTCCGAATGTAGAGTTTTCGGTTGCAGCAAGGAAAAAGCAGCTGATTTATCAGACTTCGACAAAGTACGAATCGTGATGGCCCAGCGCCTCGGAACGTCGATCCTGGAAACGTTGTTCATGTGCAGCCATTGCGAGTACTTATCGAAAGTGGTGTACGCATGGAGAAACGAGACGCCGTCCTGCCGTCCGACTTATTGTTCGCCGTGGACAAAGTTCTACAGCGGCCCAAATCGCCAGCAGCTACAACAGTGGTGTCTCAGACAATACGTATGTCTCAGCACACAGTTCAGCGTTTATAGAATTGAACTGTGAATGACTGGAAGAAAATTGTCTGGTCCAGAGAGTCACGTTTTCTGGTCCATCACGTGGACGGTCGAGTGCGAATACACCGATTTCCAACAGAGGAATGCACCCGATGCCGGCAATATTTTAGTGTGGGCGATGTTTACTTTGGCCATATTAGGACCATCATCCCTATGCAGCAATCTGACGGTTGTCCGCTGTGTTAACATCATTGCAGACCGGGTTCATCCCTTCATAGCCACATTGTTCTCGGACGATTGTGGCGGTTACCAACAGGATAATGCACCATGCCATAAGGCGCGAATCGTCATGGAGTGGTTCGAGGAACATTTAACTGATTTTGAAATCATGTGTTGGCCTCCGAATTCTCCTGCCATCAACCCAAAAAGTGCATAACTTATGTGGTTCGATCTGGAAAAACGGATTCGTGCTGCCGCACAACCACTTAGCAATTTACGGGAACTGGATGACCAGCTGGTGAGCACCTGATACTAGATAGCTCAGACTACCTACCTGCATCTTGTCGAGTTAACGCCTCAACGCGTGTCCGCGATTTTGCGGGCGAAATGTGGTCCTACATCGCATTAAACAGATGTTCATTATTAAATAATAATAATTATAAACTGGAGATAATCTCCAAACACAGGTAATAATCTTTCGATTGAAAAATGGAAGGAAAAATTATTAGATGGTCATTATGTCATCGATATATATCGAACTAAATAGGGACTTACTTTTATAGACATTCTGCATTTTTGATATAATGTATAATTGTTTGCTGAGACGACAAATAATTTTGTCTTTTTATTGGCGATTATGAGTAAATTTCCTATTTTCAACTCTTATTTTGAAAGAGTTGTGCATTGTTATGCTTGAAACATTTGTTAAAGCTTCCTTAGAGTTGTTATATTAAAATTTAGTTGTTATATTAGGCTGCACTGTATTTTCCAAAATAATACACATAACAGATACATGGAAAAACTGTAAACTCACCAAGTTTTCCTCACACTCTATCTGTGCCTTGGTCACACGACACACGTCAAAGCGACTTTTTCAGCTGACACGCTCAGCCGACCGGTGCTTTTCCGTTTACACCACTGTAAAATGCTCTGTTTGTATCATTGTTTTCTGAAATGCACGACAATAACAACGTACATCTCGTAATTTCAAACAACAAACTCTTTTCCTGCTTGGTGCCATTTTGTAAAGGCACTGTACTCGTGCTGCCAACTGGTGTGTCACAATGCAAACTTGGCGAGTTTCCGGTTATTTTCATGTATTAATTATATGTGCATGTGTAATACTTTGGAAAATAATGTGAAATTAGTACGAAATTGATCAATCAGTCATGTGATTTGTCTTTAAAATAAAACTTCGCTTATATTTTCCCCAACAATTTGCTAATTGAATTTTATGGGGGGGGGGGGGCAATTGCCCGAAATCATATGAATTATTTATAGTAACTCTGTATTTTATTTTATTATACTCTTTACATGAGAGTAAACGCTCATCAAGTCGGAAGTGATCAGTTTTAAACCCTTAATACTCCATCTATCAGGAAGGCATTTCTGCCTCTTAATGCTAAAATAGTCTGCATTTTTATGCAAAGAAACACTTGGATCAAGGTTTCTTCACATAATAAATAAATTAACTTTAAGATTGTACACTTTTAAATCTTCCTTTCAATAATATCGATCATTTTTGAAAGTTTAACTTTTGAGCTGCTGCAAAATAACTGAGTCTTTGAGGGCCTAGTATATTAAAATAAAACGAAAACAACAAACATTTATCTACTATGCGATGTTTTTGATGAATTATCTTTTACTAACGCAATTGGTTTTAGCAGTGTTATCATATCGGACTCATTGATGAAGGATTCATAATGTGAAACGGCTGTTTGTCGAGAAACATGATTGATAAGCCAGTAAAGCCAAATAGGGTAAACAATGTATGTCCTTTATAATCCACTGATAAAAGTAATGAACCAGATATGATAAAGCTGAAGAATAATTATTTGCAAAATTCGTCCACATAATTTATTTCAGGTTTAATACCTGGAAAATGTAACTAGAATTGGTCCCTTCATCCGGATAGTAAATTTCCGATTAAAATATATTTCCTTAAAGTCAGAGCCTAGTACGAAACAGGCGCTTTGAAAGTGGCATAAATCTATTTAGATTAAATTCACGTATATGGAAAATTTATTTAATAATGTTATTCAATAAATTTTTATTGGCCGATATGGTTGGTATACATAAAAGGAATGTCGCAATTTATTTTCCAGTAGCGATGGAAAAGATTATATTGGAAGAAAGAAGTAGTGTGAAAGGTTTTAAGAATACCCGTCGAAATTGTTGTTTCCCAACGGCGATTCGGTCGCATAGGTCCACTGGCTTTTTTTTTTGTTTTTGAGACCACACACCAAGCGATTTTTCTTCTTTGAAAATTTCTCAAAGACCATGTTTACGTGCCACCGCTATCGACCGATCTGCTGAATTACGACACCGAATTGTTGCAGCCATTGATTAGTCACAGCAGACATGCTGAATCAAACATGAATGTAGGAGGAAATGGACTATCGAATGGAGGTGTGGCTTGTTACTGGGGGATCACGCCATTGAGCATTTGTAATATAAGTTGCATAAAGTTGTGGCAAATTCGGCGTGCTTCTAAGTGCTCAGTGGTCGACTGCTTGGGTCGCCTGCAAAATCAAATGGCTGCCTCAAACATTTTAGCTGTAAGACATATTGCCTGTTGCCTCTATCCGTGCACAAGATTGGAGTAATGAAGAAAACATTTTCCGTTCGACTGCTCCACTTACTCCATTCTCATGCAGATTATTCATGTGACTGGAGCGAACTATATGCTTTTTGGAAGAGCCAGCCGAATCCGCCATTAGACAGTTCTTTTATCTTATTTAGCATTTCTCCTCATGCCTCATCACTGCGAGAAATAAAAAATGTTTAAATTGCGATAATATTTTGTGTACATTCCGTATAAACTGTATATCCACTGCATTTACAGTATATTCTATAACTTTGTTTTGTATTGTGCGGGTTTTGGGTAATCTTAGAAAATCGAAACCTAAATGTGATATTTACAAGGCATGTAAAGTCCTTAGAAATTTCATTTGGCGTACATAAGGAGGTTATGTACGAGGTGCGATCAAAAGGTTCAAGGACTGGTTGCGTTAAATACGATATATGGTATTTAAATACATTTACGCAGTGTCCCCTTCAAAATAGTCCCCTTGCGAAGCCATACAATCAGTCCAGCGTGTCTGCCACTTCAGGAATATGTTCTGGAAGTCTTTTTGTTGAAACGAATCAAGCAGCTTCTGCGATTCCCGCTGAATCTGCACAATCTTATCTAATCGGCGACCTTTCAACAGGATCTTCATTTCCGGAAAGAGGGCAAAGTCTGCGGAAGCCAGATCTGGCGAATAGGGTAGGTGTGGAACAAAATCATGTTGTTTTTTGCAAGAAACTCGCATGTGATAGCAGCTCGGTGAGAGGGTACATTGTCGTGGTGAAGCGCCCAGTTATTTTGTTTCTTTTTGAACGTCCTCCCTCAGATTGCTCGTTGCTCGAATTTGCTCGTTGTCAAATTTAATGTCCATGATAAAATCGAAGACCTCTCACACGTGATCACAATAGCAGTATTTCTCAGTCCCAATGCGCTCGAAAAAAAATCCTTTGAAAAGCTGATTTCTGAATATAAGGGCTATAATTTACTGTATTTGTGGATTTGTGCTGCCATTTGTTGGCAACCAGTCCTGGAACTTTTTGATCGCACCTCGTAGTATTTATACATCTTCATTTTTATTTAGTTTCATATTCTGTTGCTGATTTTAGTATTTTATATCGTTGTTATTATTTTTTGTAAAAAAAAATGTATATACATTCTCATTTACTAGTTATTGCTAGTTTCGTTTTTAAACACTGATAAGTTGCAAATGACTGTCGTAGTTGAGGCGTCGTTAACCAAACTTTCATTCCATTCCATCTCATTAGCGACGCGATCCCTGTTGGTCATCTAATGAAAATATTAGTTTTTGAAGAGCAATAAACACACAAATGAGAGCGCATGGCGAAGTGTTTGATGAAGTTTCTTCTAATTTATGAAAATCTGAGCAAATATTCATTTTCTAGAAGACGGAGCAGGGTTTGTTTATTTTAGGTCAATACGAAAGTGCCGTCTTCACTTTTAAATCTGTTAGCTTAACTGATTACTATTAAGGAAAGTTCTTTATTCTGGAAGGAGGTTTGCGTACGTTTTGTTGACTGAATGTTGATCTAATGAAATTCCGAAAATACCTCAGAGAAAACAGACACCTTTCTTTCAAAAGCAAACATTATACATCATATTATGATACAAGAGCCATATCGAATGCTTTCTCCGATACAACGGTCCAGCAAGACCATATTTATGCATAAGATATGCATTTTCATATTAGCCTGGGAGCTTTCTCCCATTATTGTACAGGAATACTTAGCCACCGAATATTCCTTATGTTATCTTTCAAATCTAGCATTGTCCGGAAGTTGAACGTGTGTAGAATGATAAAAATAATATATAGCAGAACTACTCGTGTATTCGATGTATTGTGGGTCATAACATGCTTCTGGGATGTCTGCTCCGCATTACATTATAGCATTTCGGCAAAGCAACCCATGGTAATCGTTAATATGGTTTCTATTGGACTGAGCCAACACTACAATTTCTGATAAAGTTGGTTCAGTCAGTTTCAGAACTTGTCAAATCTGTGGCTTGTTCATTCTCCCATAGATGTCTAAACGGCACCTTGCTGGCACATAAAACGATCAAATGACGAAAATTATGCCCTCTTATGTCTGTAAATGGAATTCTTTGCTCAAGGCCGTTTCAGAAAGAAACCCGAAGGCACTCTCCAAGCAAAGAAGGCAATGCTTTCTGTATGGTTTCCTTTGACGGTATCATTCATTATATTTCTTCCAGCGGAGTCAAATCATAGCAGCAAATCGTTATTATACAGATATGCGACAGATGCCCAAAAACTGTCCATGAAGCAGCTAGCACTTTTCATGGTGCCTTGTTGCTTCAGTGCATCAAATTCATCGGTTGGGCTACGAAATTGCGCCATATTCTCCTTATCCTTCTGATCTTTCGCCAATGGATTATCAAGTTTTCTGGTACTTGAACAACTTTTTTCTCGAAGAAATGACGCACTTTCGTACATCATACAGCGGAATACTTCATCACGAGATGTTGAATTTTTCAAACTTGTTGTTAACAACTGGGCACTCGTTGTCAACGATGGTTTTCCTTTTTTGGAGATTAGTTTGATTAAACTTTCATTTGGCTTTCTATTTTTGTTTGCTTTTCCTTTAACACACAAAGTCGGCCATTTCATTTGTAACAACCCAAAACTGATGAAACCATACCGTATTAGAATCTGATCATAAAGTCTGCCTTATCATGAGGTCGAATACCATGTTCCGGAAAGAAGTATGACTTCAAATGTCTAAATTACTACTAGATGGTTTCGTGATTTGATTTCTATGTGTAAAGCTTTGAGAAATTTCTATGTGTTTTTTTTATAAGAATACTTAAAAGTTTAATTTTAAATTTCTCTCTATTTATTTGTTCTGTGATTTTGAATTATCTATGACAAAAGAATTCATTACATTTGTGATTCTTAAGAATTATAAGAGTTTTATTATAATAGGTTTGAAGAAACTACTTGAAAGCAGGAATGCTCTTATTTTATGGGTCTTAATTCCTTATTATCTGCTGCTTCTAGTGCTAAGAAAACTAGATCTCTTTAAAAATAACTGGGAATAAGTCAATGAGATTATCGAAAAGTGATTCTTGACCTTTTACGAAGAAAATCTTATATCCAATCTTTTCTAAAAATAGGCTTTCGAGGCCTTAAGAACTTGTTCTCCCATTGATATTCCTTAACGGCATTCGTGAGCGACTAACTTTGAATAACTTCGAAGCAAATACCGTAAAAGGAAATAGGCCTAACTTTTACATTGAAAATCAACGAGGGGCGCATTTTGCAGCGATAAAGAGCCCTCATCCCGCCCTTTTCATTTCCCAATTAGACTAAACTGATTTTCTAAAAATTAAGGATCGCATTTGCTTAATTATTTCTTTGTTTTGTATAAGTAAACGTCGTTAACACACTCATTACGCTCTTCTACAAGCAGTCTTGAAATTTTCTAGACTTTTCTAAGGCACCCGTATCTCGGTTCGGTTAATGATGTTCTTCAAGCAAAACTCCGTATGAAGTCTCCAGATTAAGTTTGAGAATAAAAAAACGTGCCCCATTCGATTGGCCATCGTTAATAAGTTGATGTCAACTGTTTTCCCACTTTTAAATATTTATGCCTTTTACAATTTTCATTAAACACGCATCAATAATTTCACTTCTTAAATCTTTTTTTGCTTGTATGTGCATGCGCAGGGCGTGTTTACCTTCTTTATCGTAAATAAAAGTCCACGAGACGAGCAAGAAAAACGGACCTTTAAGTAACGAGCTTAAAAGAGGAGGAAAGCGAGGGAGTGAGAGAGAGAGAGAGAGAGAGAGAGAGAGAGAGAGACGAAGCATTTGCTGTTCATAATTAAAATTCGCTGGCTTTAGGTACTTCTTTTTTCCCCTTTCTTCTTCTTCTTTTTTAGCCCATGTGGGTCTTGTTCTTGTGATGAAGAACCAGTGAGGCGGCGCATAATGTACAGTGACAGGTTCTTTAATGGAGTTTTCCAAATTGTCCTTCCGAAAAGCAGTCGACGGCGCCTTCGACATTCATCTATCTTAGGAAAGGGGAGGAGAAAGGAATATTTTAAGGAATTACTAAAATTGCCTCATCACTTAATCAAGAATTACTTAACTGTACCGCTCGTCATAAACACAGCGGGAACGAAGTTTATGATTTAATTTGAAAGAAAAGTTTTCCACCCCCATCCTCGTCCTTTATTCTTTGATTTTTTTCCCCTCAATATATCCTCTTATAAAGTTTGATTCCAAAGTAAGGGTAAAAATTTGAGAGTCTTTCAATTCTTAAATATAAAAATTTGAGAGCTAGGACTTTTTCATCTCGGAAGCATTTTCATTGTTATCTTATAATTATAGTATGCAGATTCACTCAAAGATTGTTACACTTTTAAACATCTATGGCGGATAAAACACATACCATATGGGACTGTGCAAGGCATCAATAGAAAGAAAACATCGAAGTTTCATGTAAACTTGACCCCATCTCATTATCACAAATAGGTACGGCGTTATATGCCTAATAGCTGGATCAGCCGCGCTAATGCAGATGATCTGGCGCTTTCACAAATGGCCACTAGGATCATCTGACCTGACTCCTTGTGACTTTGGTTCTTTGAGGATAGAGAAAGAACACGGTTTGTGTATCACCCCTTTCGAAAGATCAAACAGAACTACGAAGCCGCATCACAAGTGCCTTTGAAGCTATAGACGCTGATATGCTGTAGAGCAGGGGTGACCAACCTTTTTTTGTCTCGGGCCAAGATAAATTTCTGAAGGTTTTCAGGGGACCAACAATTTGTAATTCAAATGCATTCGAATATTTTAGGAAGCGTTAACCACGTACAATCTTACTTGTTAATAAATTTTATGGTAAATAGTTAATTTCGCGGGCCGCATAAATTCCTTTGGAGGGCCGCATTTGGCCCGCGGGCCGCAGGTTGGTCACCCCTGCTGTAGAGTTTATGGCAAGATTTAGATTACACTATACAACAAATTTGAACTTTTTTCTGTCCTTTAGATGAAACTATGTGACTCTATATATACAAAAGGTGCTTGATTCATTTATCAAAACCAAAATGGTCCATCACGTATCGTTTTTGTAAGAGACCCACTTCTCAGAGAAATGTAACAGAGGCTTGATTGTAGAGACACAAACACTAAAAAGATTTTTTTGGCCGTTTTCTCTTGTAAACATCCGTTGGTGTGCCCCTGATAACAGACCAGCAATGTTCAGCTAGCATAAGTCCATTCTATCGTTTAGCTCTACCTGTATGATTACTTGATGTGAACATGTTATAAATGTAGATGGTCGAAAGTCAGAGTCTTGATGGTTTAGGTCATCAGAGGTGTCTTCCTCTGAATCAACAGTAAATTTATCTGGTGGTGTAGGTATAGGAAGATCTTCAGAATGAGGAATTGGTCACATAGCGCTTCTATATGTGCTACAATACCTAATGTGGATTTTTTTGGAAAATAGTGCGTGGTAAACAAAAAATAATTACAGATTCGTTATTTTCAGCCAAAAATTTACTAGAAACAGATATTTTCATCTAAAGGACATTTTTCATGTTGTACAGTGTTATCGTTTGCACATTTGTTGCAATCACCGGCACTCGTTGTAATGGAAAAAAATTATGAGTGTTTCTTTCTATTGGCATCTTGTATGGCCTTCTGTCAATTAGTTTTTTTCCTCAATAAATGTTTAAAAGTGTAACATTCCGTTTGGCTCATCATGTATTTATTCTTTACGGATAATCAAACAATCTGAAACACAAAGCTATAGGTAAAAACTCTTAAAATTACCACGTTATCTTAATTGAGTCTTAATTACAATTGAATATGTTCACACAAAGCGCATGGAATTACATATCAAGCGAATTCAATTTTCTGAATGTTCCCCCTTCATCTTCAAAAGCGAAAACGCCAACAACTGAAACAGTAATGGGCGTCGATCCATCGACCTAAAAGCTTCCAAACAGTTTTATTTATTTTGTATTTTATTTTTGCTTTTACATGTCTTTAAACTTTTTCCCTTTTAAAGAGATCAATTTGTAACCAAGAGATAGAACAAGCTTCTTGCGTTCGGTTGTTTTTTTCCCTGTTATTTATTTTAAAATATTACAGCAAGTAAAGGTTCTTTAGAAAGATTTCAGTTTTTTTGTGCATACTGGATTGTATTTCAGGAATTATTTATGTTAAACCATTTCCTACAGGAAAAAAAATTCTCTAAATGTTCTCCGAAGAAAATCGATTCTGTTTGAATCAAGCTTTATTTAAAAGATAATATATAACAGAAACTTTCTTCCTATTAATAATAAATAAGTCTTCGTTTAAAAAAAAAAAGCATTTCCTTCATATATTGGTAAATTTAAGTTTGTCTTTGGGCCAATTGCATCTTGTTGCTTGCCGAATGGTTAAAGTGTTTACAAATTGATTGGAGAAACGACTTTATAAAGTTTGAAAATATTTATTCACACTGCTTTCTAAATAGCTCTTTGTTTATTTGGCGAGTGTTTAACTGGGTATCTTATGAATCATCTGTTTTATTATAATTTTGGATTTTTATCTTTTTCTAAGAAATTGGGCCTGTCTTTAGATTTTTATGTTGTTTATTGCCTGAAGGCGAATTTCTTTGGAAATCAGAATGTTTATGAAATTCTGTTTATGAAATGGCTTTTAGCAATTTTTAGGAACTCATATAAAAGAATCGACGCTAATTGAAAAAAATAAAGCCGAAACAGAATTCTTATCTTTCCCGGAGGAAATTGTCTTCAAAGTTCGGTTTAAAATTAAAACGGAATTTTTAAAAAACTTTTGTTCTTTTTAGGCGTTATCATATTTTTGATCTAAAAATAAAAGCAATGAATTGTATTTTTTTTCTTCGTGAGTTCAGATATTTTTTTACAAAAACGACACCAAATCCGGTGCTCCAATCTCTGAACTTCCCTTTTCTGGCGACGGCGAGTCTTGTCCTTGGGCGGCAGAAGAATTTTCACTTTTTCCTCTTTTTTTCCTCTTCCTTTTTCTCTTTTATGGCTACTGACTTGGGACTAAGTGTTGCATCGGAGGAAGAAGATTCTGTGTGTATGTGTGTCTGGAATGGGGGTTGAGGGTGTCAACGATCGGAACATCAGTTGGCCACTGCTGCCAATGGGCGAGAGAAAGAGATAGAGAGAGAGAAGGCCGTCGAGGTGGTGGTGGTGACGGGCGGCGCTAGAGATCCTTCAAGTGATGCATATGCGTTTGCAGTTACAGAAAATTAAATAAACGGAGACGGCCTTTAATAGAATCCACTGCCTGCGAGTAATTCCCAAATGCACCGTAAAAGAGAAAAGCGACAAATCGAGAAATTTGCCAAGACGTAGGAGCCACATTCACGTTTGCGTCTGAAATGTAAGACGAAAGAAGGGAGAGGAAAGGGAACGAAGAAGAGCAGGGAGGGGCACCGGGTTGGTTGGTCGGTTGGTTGACGTTCCAATGGTCGAGGATCGCAGCGCCTCTGATGGCTTTAAAGGGAGAACATCCGAGATCGACTCAACTGTGTTACGTAGAGTTATCCCTTTGCCCGTTCTCGTCCACGGCTGTTGTGTCCGACCTCTGCTGCTGTCTCTTTGGTGTCGTCGATTGCTTCTTCGGCTCCCAGCGCTGCTAAATGGCGCTGAATAAATCTTTATTTGTTTTTCAAATCCGCAGAGAAAGGTGAAGAAGAATGGGCTGAAAAAATAAAGGGGGGAGCTTTGCAAAAGTTTGTTTCCAGTTTTCACCTAACATAATTTAAAAGTTTATAGAATATCATTTGAATATTAATTTCTCCATTAATTGATTTATGGAATTTTAATTTACTCGATATCATTTTGAAGATAAAAAGAAGAGCGATGATCTTTAAAGAAACTATCTTCAACCAATTACCACTCAATATCCATTTACCGTCCAAACGTTAAGTTGATGTAGGCCTACGTTAATTTTCACATAATATTCTAATGGAGACTGTTTCTCCTTTTCGTTTGTCTTTTTATTCTTCTCGCTTTTTTCTTTAGTAGGCCTTAGCGAGTCCCAGCCATTGCATCTCACTCGCTGCTTCCCTCACTCTCATTGGAATTCTGCAGATGAACTAATTTTTCGATACAGCGACAGAGTGGCAGCACCCGGAGCTCATAGAAATTTGCGTGAGTTCTCGAGCAGCAAACAGACTGAGCAAGAGACACGTAGGAACGTGGGCAGAAAGGAACCAAAAGGGAGATCATATCCACGTTTTTATCCCCTCCTCCACTCTCTTTCCCTCAACTCTTTCAGTGCTCTTGGCACCAGTGAATTGAGAAGAGGACGAAACTCCTGCCTTCTTTCGCTCCTGACTCGCTTTTCCACAGTTCTGGTGGAATGCAAAGGATTTGTTTCATTTGACCTCCGTCGAGCGGCGTTGCCTTAACTTCCGCACTTTTGCGCTCGTAAGTGAAACGTGAATTCCAACAAAGAGAAGGTTGATAAAAACAAATGCAGTAAAAGACACTCAACTCTTCCAACCTTTCTCCACACATACACGTACATGCACATATGCACACCCACACACAAACACAAGGATAAACAAACAGACACACACTTAACACATTTATTACGGATGAAAGTGCATTTTAGTTTTGACGTGAGCCCTCTTTGAAATAATTTACTTACCTTTTTCGCTTTTAGCACTTAAGTGGCAATTATAACAAAACAAAATGTAAAATGCGTAAAAATAAGCAATATGTGAAGAAATTCAATCTTAAATTTAAAAAATAAAATTAATTAAAATGTTAGTAGGAATATTTTTAATTCAGTTTATAATAAAGAAGAGCATAATAAGGAATAGTTATTTTTTAACATGAGTGAATTAAGCCATGTTAAACCATAAGAATTGTTTTATCGTTTTCAGCTTGCCTGAAAAAATGGTAGCGTTTCATTAATTCATGGACTGATGACAAGAGGCCTCCACTGCAATTTTTGCTTATTACCTTTATTCTTAATGGTCAAATTCTTCAAGTATCTCTCCAGAACGAGTACAAATTAATTTTAATTTAAAATTCAAGGTGTCCGAAAAGTTTCTGTACGCTTTTAGAAAATCATTAAAAAGAAACCAGGATATGCACTTGCGGTTTTTTGTAGTCAATAAAGAAAGTATCAAAATTTGTTTTTTTTAATGAAGTGAACACGTAGATGGTGCCCCAATTTGTAAGAACTTAAAGCTCCTAATCTAGAGCTTTATAAGAACTGACGAACTGAAAAGTTGAATTACAGCGGCCATCGAGGCTGCTTATTCCCCAATGCTTCACAGAATCTGGTTAGAAATATCTTATCGACTCGATGTCTCGCGTGCGACTAAGGCGCGCAAATTGAAATTTCTTATCAACAACATATCGTTTGTTTCTTTTAATGATTTTCTAAAATTGTAAAGATGTTTTTCGGACTCTTTGTACTTCAATACCGTATTTACCGTATTGAAGCCGGGTTCTTTTAGATGCTGGTCAGATGATTCAGGCGATAAAGAGAAAGTGAAACTGTTCTAAGTTTATGAAGGAGGAAAATGAATCAGAATAGGATACTGTTAACTATAATTTTAAGAAAATTTTTTGTCTGTGACAGTAATGTAGATAATATACGCAAAATAAAGGAATGTATGAAAGGAACAGAGACCTGGTCTCACTTACTGGCTCTAAAAGACAAATGTAATTTTCCAAACCGCCCCTGGCCTCTAATCGAGAAAATACGTTATTCTATACGTATGCTTCCTCTACTTCACAAAACATAAATACACGAAACTTGGTTACGTGAATGAGGAATGCTAATCTCTAAAGATTAGCTAACGTACTTCATTATGCGTAGTCACAATAGAGATAATTCTACTGAAATTCAGGTATAAACTTTATGAACCTGACAAATAACAATCATTTCATATTACAAATAATAACGTCTTCCCCTAGAATAAGTATCATTGGCTAAGATTTTTGGCTTTCATTTTTCGTTGAAGAGAACTAAATTCTTTTAGATGAGAGTGCCAAGCTGTTCGCCATAGACGAAATTGTTCTATTAATACACGAAATATTCATACACCACTTAATCGTGCAAGAACGGCTTACACCGCTGCAAACGGAAAAAACTAAAGTTGCTGTATTTTTATTCATTTTCTGATAAAACCTGCGAGAACGGCTTAAAGTAGTCTTCCCATAGAATAGAAGAGTTCGGTGATGGCGAAGGCACACTTCCCAAATTTCTGCGTACGGTCCCGCTGTCCATTATAGTGGATTTTAAATATTATATGGCACTTTAACATTATGAATAAATACTTTTCTAGAATACAGGATGTTTGCAAATGATTCCAGCGGTATGACGAAATTGCCATACTTTTGAAAATTAAAGTCCACACTATCGGTTTGCAGCTGTGACCTGAGCCAATTTAAGTTTATCCGGATAGGTGTACGCTGTCACGGTTTCTTCCGTAATTAAAAACGGGTGATAAATTTTGAATTTTTAGATGGTGGGAAATTTAAAAAAAACTTCATCATCACAACGTATTAATAGAACGGCTGTATTAAATTCACGAAATTTACGAAACCGCTGCAATCATTTGTAAACACACTGTACATTTTGCAAGTATTCTTATTAAAAGAGTATTCTAAAAGATCTCGTCTCCATTGAAATAAAATAATGAGCTAAAATTTTAAATTATTATCTTTTTTATCATTAGCACACCATCGTTTATTTTTAAAACAAAAAACTGAGGACTGAAAGGGGTAATAAAAGTCATTCTATTTTGTAAAGATCTATCCTCTTTAAGAGCTCTTTCTGCTGAGTCAGTTCCAGAATGATCAACTTGTACAACAAGATCAAATTGTATTTATTTTTCGAAAATTGGTATATGAATATACAGGTGTCACCCTCAAGTCCTTTTACTTCGAAGATTAGATGTCGTCGACTTCAGCTGTGCAAAGAAGTGTGAAGAGGACATTTTGAAAGTTTTCTGTAAACTCATCTGTTAAGCATAAAATTGTATGTGCGCATTCTGAATTATTCAAAGGGACCTTACCCTGTAAGTGAACCTCTTTAACATCGGTTATACGTAATAGATGTAGATTTAAAAAGAGTTAACTAATCCATGTGAACGCTTAACTTGACGCTTACACATTCTTTAATAAAATCCTATTTCGCTTACTTTTTAGTATCCCATTTCGTATTCAGTACTTCAGTCTTCATTTGGATCAAAGCGCATTTTAGCCAAGATGAATTAAATTTATTCCAACGCAAGGCACACAAAAAATAAAATTACACAAAATGTACGGCGTCGGTTGTGAAATCGCAGATAAAACCATTGCCCCCGCACTTTGATTACAGTGCAAATTTTGATAATAGTTTTGGCGCCAAGGTTTTCTTCCGATAAAAATGGCGATGCCAGAAGAAGGCGAACGAGTAAGGCTAGAAAAGATGAACGGGAGGGGGGTACAGGGGAGGTGGGTTGGTTGGATATAGAGAGAGAGGCGAAACTGTTGAGTTGCTATGGTAACCGAAACCGATAGCGCCTTGTTCACCAGGTCGGAATGAATCCGTGGCGCGGGGGTGTGCTAATGTTAAGCCCTCCCCCCCCGTCCGCATCTTTCTGTATTAATATTTGGCAGTATCGAATGTACATTGAAAGGCACCGTTTCCATATCTCCTCTATATTCTAGTTGTCAGATTGCTATCACGAATCGCCAGAATTGCTTACATAAGGGAGAAGGATGGCAGAGAGAGAGAGACTGCGAGCGCCGGGTTCGATGCCGCGAAAACCCGTAAGACTTGGCGTGGGCGTTAAGAGGAGATGGCATTCTGGGTTCGAATTTTCCTTCGCTCCGTTTGAGTTTTGTTTACTTCAACATTAACGAAAAGCCATCCAGCTGTGTCTCGTTTATCAGGTTCTTAAACGTCCAAAGTCATTAACGAGACTCGTGCCATCTTAATCAATATACAAAATGAATAAATAATACAATAATGGAGGGAGCTCTTTATTCAAATAAAAGAACGGTGAAGTAAATTGACTATAAAACAGCAATTTCGATCAAATATTTAAGATAAGAAGCATTAAAATTTTTTAAAGAAACGGGTTTCCCAATCTTATTGCACAAATCTCATTACACAAACATTCAGCAAAGCTTCTCGGAACTAAGACAAGATGAAGAGGTTACTGTGCTTGAAATCTAAGAATTTTTAAAGAAACCAAGATAATGCGAATTAATTTGAACAGTGGAACCCGAAGCGCTCGGCTAATTTGCTGGGGTGTATGATAAGGGTATAAGGTTCTGTGTGAAGGGGTTTGATGTATTGAAACGCGATCCTTTTCTAAGTTTTACCCGTTGCTGGAACTGTCTACGTTTGCAAAGAGCGTTTCCTGATATTGTACGAGGTGAAACACGACCAGGTCATCGAGCCAGGTTTTGAAGAAAATTTGCTCGAAATATTTAACCTTACGTAATGATTGTCGCGACCTCGGGGACTTGTAAAAGACGTGGAGAGGCCCAAAAGACACTGGGGTCAAAGAGAGGAAAGCCTTGCAAACTTCCACGGTCTAAATACACTCGTTCCATTCTATTGACCCCGCGAAGAGACCTTTTCGTTGCTGTTTCGCGGGTTTTAAATCTTTCTCTTCCCCCAGTGGGGGATCCGAGTCTTATTTCCGGCGACCGTCTTTCGTTTTTACTCCTTCTGACGTTGCTTAATTACGCACGACCGAAGAGCGCAGACCGTCGACGCCATAAACCTGTCCAAAGGATAAACTGTAAATGTTGTTTTAAAAACATAAACGTGACAAGAACACACGGCCAATTTTTCTTGGCGAAACTGTAGCCCTTTTTCAAGTGGATTTATCTCGAGAAATGTCGTTTTAAATTGCTTAATTACTAACGAATGCTCATTCTCCTTCTCCCCCCGCCCTTTTTTTAAAAAAGCACAACAACAAAAATGGCGCCTATGCGGCAACTCGAGAGAGATTTTAGCGAGATTGAAATTTATGTAACAATTTGGAAGCTGCAGCATTTTAAGAACATCTTCTAAAATTAACATTTACTATATTTTGATGTAAATTATAAATTCGCTTACCCCTAAATGGCCGCACTTAAGATCTTTGTTTCGAGTCTTTCCCCCTCTTTTTTTCATCCTCATTAAAATATTTTTTATGAATTATCGAGCTTCTTGAAGACGTATATAGCCTCTCATGTCTGCTTATTTTAAATAATTTTTGCGGTCTTCATTTAAACTCTTCATGTCTTTTTCCAATGTTTCCCACAGTCCATCATTTGCCAATTCCTACGTCATCGAGTGATGAAATTAGAGCGAGCGACCTCAAGTTTCTGGAAAACAAAAATCATCGGAAACATCGACTCGGGAAATAACCAAAATGAACTTCATTATTGTAAAAATAATTTATATATTAAATATGATTTAGCAAACAGGGTGTCAAATCAGTTTTCGCTCTCCTTTCGTGAGCACCAGAATATTTCGGTACATGAATTTTTACACAGGTCTTAATCCCCAAGATATAAACTTTCTCATACCTAATTTCGATAGATTCAACCATCCTCTACTGAAAATGCATGACTGCAAGATGCATGTCTATACGAAGAACCGATCATTCGGCTTCATGTAATCTGACCATCAGTATGCTGATCTGCCTCTTGATATGCAGAATTGTGATCTTCTAGCCTGTTATACAGGGTGGATACAAAAATTGCCCCCCCCCTTTTATTTTCGTAACCGAAGCAGATATGTCAATTTTGATGAATCCAATGATTAGGGTGATCCGTTCATCGGATTTGGAAATTTTTTTTTATTGTTCGGAATTCCATGCTGAACAAGTCTTCAATTGGAATTTTTTGTGTATCTGTTACGGTTTTTAAGATAGGATTTGAATGTGTCCTAATTTGCATATTTGGGATGATGAAATGTGCATCATGGGATAGGTCACCCACAACTTCCTATTCATTTTTGTATCTACCCTATATAGACCTTTTAAACAATGAGTAAACGCTCCAAGCGTTCTCTATATTACGTGATGCAGTGATGTTTCTCTAATCATTTGCACTGTGCCTTTACTTACTGCATGTGGCTTTAATTTCATTGCAAGTGGATGACTCCTACCATGGCCACTACTGTCTTTTAATAATCCACATAATTTCGCCGTTTTGGTAAAAGTATATATAAGGCATGTTCAAATGAAAGTGATTTGGGCTGTAGCGCGAGCACGTGAGTGCGCAGACACGAGGCAAACGGGTGATTGTTGACGTATCGTCTGCTTGTTCCGATAAGCACTGCTGTGGGAAGTTACGTTAGGCTTATCCTCGTATTTCTTTTGTGTTACAATGGACCCTCCTATTAAATTTCCGTCCAAAACTGGCCAACGAGCGGTGATAATGTTTCTGACAGCTGAGGACATTCCACCAGTTGACATTCATGCTTGAATTTTGAATGTTTATGGAGAAACATGTGTCTCGAAAACAACCGCGGTGCGTTGGGCCAAAATGTTCCATGATGGTCGTGTGAAAACGGCTGATAAACCACGTCCGGGCCAAGAAAACGTGGTCATCACCGATCAATTGAAGACAGACATGGATAAGTCAGTTCGTGAAGACAGGCGGATCAGCATACGGTCACTTGCGAAGGATCACAACATCAGTATTGGTTCCGCATATGCTGTAGTGAAAAGCCTGGGATATGGCAAGGTCTGCTGTCAGTGGGTACCCCGAATGCTGATGGAAGAGCACAAAGGGCTGCGTTTCGGCTGCTGTTTGGATCATCTAGAACGTTACAATCGTGAGGGGAAGCGTTTTTGAAGAAGATTATCGCGGTGGATGAGACCTGGTGCCATTATTGGGAACCCTCCGGGAAGATATCCACAATGCAGTGGAAGCATCCATCGTCACCACGACCCAAACAATTCAAATCGCAAAGTTCGGCCGGGAAGGTTATGCTTACGTGTTTCTTTGATTCCGACGGTCCTTTGCTTTTGGAGTTTATGGAACCCAAAACCCGTATTAATGCTATCGCATACACCAAGACACGGCAGTACTTGTGTCAAGCTGTGAAAAACAAGCGTCCTGGGTAAGTTCAGTGATGGGGTTATCCTCCTCCAGGACAATGCTAGGCCACTTGTTGCGAGACTGGTGCAGGAAGCAATAACCAAAATGCGATGGCAAGTTCTTCCACACCCTCCTTATATCCGTGACCTCTCACCATGTGATTTTCATGTGTTTGGTCCTTTAAAGAAGGCACTGAAAGGTGATTCGCCAATGATGAGGAGATTAAGGACGCTGTTCGGGCATGGTTCAGAGAGCAGCAGAAAACAGACTTTTTTGCGGACGGTATTAGCCGATTGATGCCCCAGTGGGAGTCCTGTATTACGGCAGGTGGAGATTTTTTTTAGGACTGCGCGTCTATAATAGTAACTATAAGATATCCTTCTTTCATATAAACAAAGGTAAATATTAATACTTTCATTTAATCAGTCTCAGTGCCCTTTGAATCACTTTCATTTGAACATGCCTTATACAATTTCAAACGCATCTTTTCTTTCACGAGATTTCTAAATCCCCGATTATCTGCATTCCCTAATAGAAAAGGGTTTTATTTTCGTCATTTGAATTTTGTTAACGATAAAGCGCATTAGAAAAATTTTGGCATTTTTGGAACATAAATGAAAGTATAATTTGATACATAGTTAACTTGATACATAAAGTATTGATGAACTCTGACTTACAAACTTCAACTATTTGATTACGGTCCAAATATCACCGTGTGACTAGCTATTGTATCTATATTCGTTGGTAAATCCAAGAATAAATGTAATCGTGAATTAAGCGTTAGAACCTCAGCAATTCTAATAAAATCAAACACACCATGAACGTGATGCGTTTAAAATTTTATCATCATTGACGCTGCATAGGAAGCCTAATTTGGGTAACGAGTGTTGTTTAAACATGAATATCAAAATTCCACCGTTGATGAACAATAACTCAGTTCTTTGGATCGGAAGGAAAAAGGCATAGAGATATTCATAGTGAATTGTGTTACCAATGGGTGGTAATAAGAAGGGAATAGGCCCAAAGGTAAGTCAACGAATAGAAATTTAAAGGTTTAAAGCTTATTAAACAAACATGATTGATAAAACTCTATGGGGATACCGTCAACGTTAATTCTGAAGACCATCGCTGACATTCGAATGTGCTTAAATGACATTATGGAATTCAAAGAATTATAGACTGTTAAAAAAAATTATTCTCAAATACTAAATTTGATATTTCGGTTTGGTTTTAGCAATTATAAGGAAATTTCCCTTTTCTTATCGATCCCTCATAGTAAGACGTGGTTGGAGTAGATATCAGGTCATCATCACACATAATCAATATATCACTTCAAAGAAATCTCAAGTGAATTTGTTGGCATGTTTACAGAAAGCTTAATTATCGATTCTGACTCTCCCCTTTTAAAATTGAAGCCCAACTAAAACTTCGCGCTGCTTTTTAACACCCAATCTTTGACCCGATCAGACCAAAAATTAACCAGTCAGATGGGAGAATTTGCTTATTAACTATTTTTGAATTCAATGAAAAATCAGAAATGACTGCGCAATTATAACCTCAAAAGAGACAAGTCATGCCCGTATTAATGTTACGTAATTGGTAGGGCCGAATTGTCTAGAACGCTGAGATACACTTCGAATAACCAAAAACCATATCCAAACATTTCTATATCATTATGGGGCCTCTGCTGAATTTAATAATTGGAAAAAAAAGTTGAGAAAAATCTTCTCCACGCTAAGGCCAGTTTTTCAGATAGGAATAATAAAAAGTCTGATTTATCACTCTAAATAATAGATTTTCAGTCATTTACAGTTCAAGAACGACGACGGAGAAGCCCAAACCATTCATAACTGATTTACCATAACTGTTTATGTGAAACGGCGAGTGCAATAGTAATAACCACAACAACCAGGCCTATGCTATCTTTTGCGGATACTTTTGATACTGACCCACCAAATGCATTTCCAGAGTTCATCCATGATGGCAGCTGTAAAGTAAGAAATTTTGTTACGTTCTGTCTGCATTCCTGAAAGTTTTTTCTCTATTTTGCTAAACTGCACGTTCCTACTTCATCTAACCACCTATTGAAACGGTACATACACTCGGTTTCCTGTTAATATCTCACTTTGGATTCTAAGTTCATATCTATGCATCATTTACTGCAATAAAGATCGAACATCTCCACTTTATTTATTTTTTCTCTCTACTCATAGGTCTTCATATGCATTCATTCTATGCGCTTCTTCTTTTAACGTTTCTTAATAGTAGAATACTTTGATAATATAATGTAGATTGCTATGGACTTTATACGTTTGTGTATCTTGGTTAGAAACCCCTCGTTTTCAAGCCGAGAACCACTTCGAGAACCACTTCGTCAACTTCAAATCTGATTGAACGTGAATACGTAAACATTCTAAAAAGGCTTCTCGGTTTGAAAGACTTGAATAAATTGAAAATTCTGTGGTGTATTCATACACTAATGAAAATGGAGAAATTTCCCCATCTTCATATTTGCATATGTGATTTGATTGGGCCTATCCCATAGAAAGGTTTCTTTACTTTAAATTGATTTAGGATGCAACGTCTATGAATATTCCTTACCTTCGACTTATATGTGATTTTTTTAACCATTTGCCCTCTTGTTTTCCCCCCTTCTTGTTTTCGCTCTTTTCCTCACCCTGTCGGTCGTTTTTTGGTACCTTCTCTCGTCTTTCTGTGTAGTCATTTTTTTTCTTTTTTCTCTCTTCAATGCCCTCTCTTCACTCCTTACCCTTTACCCCCACCTCGAGAGCCCCTCGTCTCTCGTTCTGTTTCGCTCCTTCTGGCAACGCAAGCCACGACACAAACGATTTCAAGGGAACCAAATCCAATCAAAGGAGATTTCTTTGTTTCCATTGTAAGAAAACTTGCTCACTGTCTCTGCCATTTTCATTTCCTAGTTTTGTAAAGATAGGCCGGTGGAACCATATATAGTTTTTCTTCTTTTTTTTTCCTTTTTTCCTTTTTGATTTCATTAGATCAACAGCTTTCAATGGAAGAGATGAAGACATTAAAAAAGAAAGAAAGAATGAAAGAAAGAAAAGCAAAAAAAAATGTTTTATCGTAAAAAAGTGTAAGGAGAGATAACAAATATCATGTTGAAGATTAATAACGATTCCTTTGATGTTATTCGTAATAAGGCTGGTTTGTAAACAGGAAGTTAAAGGAAGAAAAATATCATTTGAAGGAGTAATGATCGAAAATTTCGATTCAAATGGGATTCATTAGAATCGAATATATGTAGAATATTCTAAAAGAAACCAATTTAAACCTCAATTTGCAAACAAAAAAAATTTATTATAAAAATTGAGAAAGCTAGCAAGATCTTTTATAGTAAGCATCTCATACAAAACGTGCATATGCGTCTATAAAGATACTGTTTCTATAATTTCAATCAATACATATGCTCTACTTGAACTTTTATTTCCACATCAGAGATGAAGAATTTCGTCGAAGGCACCTAAAACGGCAACACTCTCTTCGTCGTGGAAAACATTTCCTTGTTTAAATCACTTTAAAATGCAATTAATTTTTTTCGTCGCGTTAATGAATTTTGATTTTTCTATTTCCTCTCCTCTGGTGATAAATAAGATTCATTAATCCACGAAAGTTTGTTTTTTTTAATGCAGAAACATCATCAGATTAAGCTTTCGCCAATTATTTTGCTAATTAAAATTTAAAGCGAGCTTGATTGACGAAAAGGAAGGAAAGTATTTCATTATTACTTATTAAAGAGGCTACATTTTATAAACAACTTTATAAACAATCTTAGGTAGACGGCATTCCATATGTAAAGTAAAGAAGAGCGCAATACTTGGAATATTGCTGTGTCCTCAAAGGATTTTCAATTCCAGTTAATAACCTATTCCTTCAGAAACCAATACTGGCAAACTTCATTAACAAAGGAAATGAGTATCATATTTTGTCATTTCATTCTTTACTCCAAGAGAAGATTTCAAGGCTTCTTCGGGATATTTTTATCCATATTTTAAATCTCTTTTTTTTATTATACGAAAAAAAAAAATGATGGACGAGTTTTTCCCTCTTTATCTTGTTTTACGAGCAAGAAAAGTCAATTTTAAACGAGTTTTAAGCATGGTTTCCCCACCACTCCTCTTTTCTTTTCTTTCCTTCTTTTCGTCCCTAACCAAATGTTATTTGCCCAATTTAGTTACCGTTTTTCATCTGAAGTAAATCCAACAAATCTTTTTTTTTCTTCTTCTTCTCCTCCTGTTTTGGTTCGGCTTCTCGTGTCGTGCTGCGAGAACGTGAACGAAGCTCAACTATTGATTTCCCTTTTGCGAATTTGGCAAGAAGAGGAAGGAAGAAAAAAAAAGAATTTGACTTTTCGTCTGGAGTTTAAGCAGTTGGTTATCTTCTTTTCGTAATTCGTTTATGCTTTTCGTTCATAATTCATCGTTTTGAAAGGTGAAAGTTCGTCATTCAACGTCAAATCTGTTATTCACGATTGCTAAGAATTAGGCTCAGAGTCGATGTCTTTTGTGCTGGTGAAGAACAAACATTGCTTCTCTTTGCTCGTGGATACTTATAGAGCTACAATAAATGCTTCTGTTCGTTACTAATAGTATAGAGGAAATTCCCGAAACAGTTGAATAACTTTAAAACAAAAGGTGCCAGAGTCATAAAAAATTCAGATCTATCTATAGTAAAGTGCCAGTGCCCTATTGAATAAAGGTATTTCCAGCGCCACTAGTGTAAGTGATAAAAAGTTACGAAAACTAACTTTTGAGCCATAATAGATAGAGAAAAATTTCCAATTACAAACTTTTAAAGCGTCACCGATTTTGCTTAATGAAAACAAAAACATAAAACTCGTAAAACGGGGAGAAAAAATCCAGGTATGATAGGGAAGGGAATGTTCGGAGTCGCATTTAGTGATTTTGTTTAATTTTAATCAAACCTTCAATGTGGCACAGTAAATATGAGCAATTTATTGCTTTGGTACTGCACACGTGAATATTGCAACGTACGGTTTTTGCGAGGAGTCCATAACAGATTTTTCTCTTCCGTTTTGAGAGTTTTAAATTTTTGTTTTCTTTATGCAAAGAGTGGGTTTCTTCTAAATCGGTGATGCTCTACAAGTTTGTAATGAGATGTTTTTCTCTATTTGTCTTGGCTAAAAAGTTAGTTGTCCTAACTTCTCTGTGCTTACACAAGGGGCGCTGGAAGTATTTTTATTTAATCAGGCATGGGTTTATTTAATCCTCTGAATTTTATAACTCTATCGCCTTTAATTCCCAAATTATAATGCAAGTCTTGCATAAATGTATGTTTAACGGATTTCATTCACAACTTCGCCCTTAATTATTTCCTTACATATGTTATAACATTAATGGATTTTCGAAGTAACAAACTCAACAATGTCAAATTTTACCTTAACCAACCAAGCTGACTACATGAGCTTCGCATTTATTTTCTTAAGCAATTACATCATCTTCATTCGTATTGCCGGATGAAGTTTTTAAGAAATTTTTCATTAATTAAAATGTCCATTAATTAACAAATTCATAATTACTATTTAATTATTCCTTGGTTGGTTCATTCACCTTGGAAATGACATTGGATCTTCTCCTTTTAATCACAGAAATGAGAAATGTCGATTGTCTTACTAAAAATAGTCCCTTCTTATTTTTCATCTTTATAAGGATCTATTTGAAATTAGCAATTATTTTTTTCTCATATATTTGCCTCAAGGAGTAGATGAAGACATTTTAGATAGGAAAAACAATTCGAAGAAATCCATCATGAAATTTGTTCTGCGTTTTCCATACGATCTTTAAACTAAAATGTATTTTTTGTTAACAAGATGCATTGCATTCTATCTTAATGTATTATTTTAAATCAATAATAATGTCTGGAGTTGGGTTTTTTTTTTCGGAGGGTACCTAGAATTAAAGAAAAAGGAGTGAAACGAATTTCTTTCATGTAAATAGTTCGGTTTTAAAATTGTTTGTTTAAAATAGCTATATAAGAATTCTACTTGTGCTAATGGATTTGTATTATTTCATGTCTGAACATTTTTTATTGAATTTAGGAAATATTAAGCTGTTAATATAAACTGAAAGAAAAAATTAAAATTGATAAAAATTGTAGTAATTGACAGAAATATTATAAAAAAAAATTATAATGCACTAGGTGAGTCCTTATTCAATCACAATCAAATCCTGACCACGTTCCTCATTGACTTAGAAGTTATGGCTAGGTTTGATAGGTATTAACGATATCAACTATAATAGTCATATCAGGACGGCATTATAGGGGCCGCAAATTTTGCCTCGCAAAAGTTCTTTAACTGCAGCCGGCATACGACTGCACGGGACTAACGGCTTTATTTCCCTTCCGTAGGAAGTGCGTGATCTCAGGATTTTCCCGCTGATAAAATCCTCGTCGTCCTCGGCCGGGATCGAACCCGCGTTCTCGGGCATCAGAAGCGATCACGCAACTACTGAGCCACCGAGGCCGATCTTAGAAATTATGAATTATTAAGTAGCGGAAGAATGAAGCCGCCTATCCGTCTGTCTGTCCCCTTCATATTTTCTACAATTTTTGATTTAGAAGATTGAAATTCGGCACAATAGCTTACCAGGGGCATGTTCTACTTCACTATTTAATTAGGTTTAGATTGGTCTACTGGGATGTGTATTAGTGGGGTGGGAGTTAGAGGGGACCATCTGGTCTATATGATAACATAGGTATGTAAAAAAGTGAAATTCGATTTGCAGATCCCTCTACGCAAGATCCACTTTACGATGATGTTTAGGCCAAATTGTCCCGTTGAGGTTGGAGTTGTAGGGGTAACAGTCACGTGGTTCAAAGAACTATTAACTTTTTCTAACTTTTTCTATATAGCATGTGATATGTCATTCGATCGGAAATGATGAGAAACGAAAAAAGACAGTTCTTTTCGATTTTCTAAATATCACATTAGAGAAAATCAGATTTTTTTTAGTACATCAATAATCAGAACACTCGTTATTGGTGTACAGAAAATCCACAATTACTGCTTTAAAAGGGAAGAATCACTGCATTCATTCTCACCGATAAGCTGCAAATACCTGTCGTCGCGTAAAGCTATACTTGTCAGAAAATGTTTGCTATAATGCACGATATTATGCAGACATTAAATTATTTACAGTGAGAATTTCATATTTTGTCTGTTTTGTTTTAGGTAATAACAACCGAAATGTGGGTTGCGCGACTTCAGATACATCCTATATAATATGATATAAATTTTGAAAGTTGATAACTTACACGTTGTTCTGCAATAAGTAGGCACTTCGTATTAACAGGTAAAGAATTTCATTTTTTTAGAATTAACCTGTACAGTGAAAGAATAACGAGCAGGAACAGGAACAAAAAAAAACCCAAAGAAATTGCGCTTAGTGGTTATGGCATCGGAGAAGGTAACCCGAAATTCCCCGGTTTGAGTCTAGGCCGTGGAATATTATAAATATTCGAAGGTATGGCGTGAAAAATCCTCCTATGTCCTCCAATTATAATGAAATCATATCACGTTGAAACTATAAATCAACAACAACTTGTTATATTACAATAACGTGTGTCGTGCAAAAAAATTTTTTAGATAATTTTTAATCCTAACAATAAGCCATTTTCTATTTAATAAATTTACAAACGTTACAAACAGTCATAATGAAACATAAGTTTTCACATGCCTATATTAAAGCATAATATGTTCTAGCAATTTTGCGGTCGCATCTGTTCTAAGGAAAATAAGTTTTATAATACACATGCAATTGTTAAATAAGCCAACTCATTTTAAAAATAGAACGAGAAGCAAATTCATTCAGTGGGAAATAATTTTAGCATTATAAAGCAAAGAAAGTTTTCGCGTATGTTAATTTTCCCCTCGCGAAAATCGATTCTATTCTACTTTAAACTCTAATTAAATTTCATGCACTTGTGATAGTAGTTCAACTTAATAAATTTCAAATTCATTTCTTTAATGGTTTTCACGACCTCCCTTATATTTCAAAATAATTTTCAAACTAATATTCGATAATTTCTCCCCCTTTATTAGAGAGGTAATATCATCACGTACAGGCGAATGACTTCTTCTAATACGTTCGATTAATAATGGGTGTTGAGGGTAGGAGAATGGGCAAGAAATAAAGTCATCATCCCGTTAATCATCGTGTAGAGAAATCTCACTGACATTTCAATAAACAAACCTGCTTCTATGGCCAGAGTTTTTTTTTAGGTTAATTTTTATTTTATAAACCTCCACCACCTCTCTCGTGTTGTTTCGTCTCCCTCGCAGTTTCATTACTTTTTTTTTTCTTCTCTCCTACCCCCTTTTCCCTTTTGCTTCCTCCGTTGTTAATGATGAAATAATGAATTCAGGAGCGACACAGTTATCCATGCGATAAATCTTGTCCACCGAGAAAGAGTTGACTTGGAAAATGAGCTCTAAATTAAAGCCAAACTCCCCATCCGTTCGTCGCACAAAACGTGCGTATGTGGATGTGTGCGTGCAATAATATTCCAAAAGCAGCCTCTCTCTCTTCGCTAGTTTTAAGCTGCTTCTAATGGAGGACGATTGATGATAATAATCAGATAGAGATGGAATGAGGAGGATGAGGGGTTTAAGGGAAGAGGGGTGAGGAAAAAGGAGTTAGAAAGAGAGGGGGTGGAGGGAAAGAAGGATAAATTAATGATGATGGCAAAATTTGTCTTTGAGCGCATAACTTTTCGCTATTTTTTTGCAGGATTTGAAAGCATGCGAAAAAAAAATCTTTCGATTTATTTCAAAATCACGTCAAAATTTTCCAGTTCAATGGACTTTTTGTTTTATTATTTTTTTAAAAAAATCGAATTTGGATATATTAATTTATCTCTAATTTATCGTCTTTTGTTGGTTTAAGAAAATTTAATTTAACAGCGTATCATGAATTCGTTTTGTTGAACGATTCGCACATATTTCATTCATTTATCACCAAAATTAATTATATTCTTCAAAGAAATATATGACTTGATTTTTCATCTGAATAGGCAAATTAATTTCAAAAAATAAATTTATTAATAAATCTTGCCTCTTTGATTATGTATACAGTTTCCTCCAACAAAAGGGGGAATAAAAAAGAAGAATATAAACTTTGCAATGCTAAATAATCAAAAGAACTATCTTAAAATACAATTTAATATAATGTCAAAAACTGATGGAAATAGGAAAGAAAATTCCAGAAAGCTTCGGCTAATTACGCTGACGTCTAAATAATTGAACCATTGTGGACATGGAAGCATTGCGCTACTGAACATTCATAAGTCATTAAAATGTCAGAGTTCACATTTACACACTTATTATTATTCACGTTATGGATATCAAAAACATCACAGGAATCCAAATCAAATGAAACTAAAGTATTGTGGAAAAGCGAGTTTGTTTTGGATTCTGTGATATCTTTGGTGTTTGGGAATAAACATACTAGGAAGAAATCCGAAAGCCAAGTTCCAGAGTCGGATCCAAAAATGACCAAGTCCAAGAAGTTCAAATACAGGGATGGGATAAGTTATATATCAGTTGAAGGAATAATGTCTGATTGGAGGAATTTCCTTACTATGTGAGTTTCTATAGGTGCTATATTCAATATCGTCAGGCTTATTTATAGCGAGCGTGGAAAAATCTCAGTGGCAAAAAGAATGCTAAGAATTTGTACTCCCCACAGATGTTTTATTTCGTATATAGTCAGCGATTCTGTCTGCGTGTCTCTTTTGTAAATTGGGGATGGAAATATCAGGTAGACAGTTTGTTTTGTTTATCTACGAGTGCGATTTCTGGCCTGTTCTGAGGGATAGTTTTGTCGATTATTATAGATTGTGTTCTCTAAGACGGTCTCTGAGATATATTTTTAGCATAGAAAGTTTATGCTACTAAATTTAAGTACCTTAGCTAGATGATGTTGGTGTATAATATTGGCTACTTATATTGGCTACTTGGTTACGTCTGTGTAAATCTATCTGGGTCATTCCACGTCAATTCAGGCATATATTTTATAGTTTTGGCATTGACCTCTCGGATTTTAATGAAATTTTGGTATATACAATTGCCCTAGAGAGTTAGTAATGAATGCCAAATTTTTTATATTTTTTTTCATTTTTATGGAAGTTACGGACATTTAATATTTTCGAAATTTGAGTGGGGCCTTATCTATGAAGTACTGCAACTTCGGTTGTATTTTACTTAGATGTGATTGGTGACATATGAAAGCTATTTAACTGTAGATTCTATATAAAATTTATAAAATTGTATTATGCATGCGCAAATATTTGAATTTAATAGAAATATTTTATTTATGCAAATTTCTCAAATGGTAGGTATTATTTTCGTTAAAAAATTATTAATATCTTACACATACTTTCATAAAAACAATACAAAAAATTCATAACTGTGTTTTGCTCCGTTTTGAAGATATTAATTTTTAAAGCTTGAGCTCCAAGCAGCGGGAGTCAGATAGTAGGGACTTTACTATTCGTACAGGGAAGAGAAAGCGTGTAGCCTTGGTACCATTCATTTATTTACGTTTTATTATTTATATAAATAGTATTATTAATTATAATTACACGAAAAAATAAAATCAATAGTAGCATTACAATAATAATTATATCAATAGGAAAAATGTTTCTTAGAACTTCAGATTTTTTTTTTTCAGAAGTCAGAAAAATATTGAGCACCTGTTAAATAAGAAGATAATTTAGTAAGAAAATATAAATTTGAATTATGATATCGAATTGTTAGTAATACTGTAAATAAAATATATTTACTTTACACTTCCTCAGAGTCAGTCACTTCTGAGTTACCCTGAAAGACGAGATGAATTGCAGAGGCAGCTGAAGTTGATACAGGTTTCATTATACAGGGCGATTCAAAGTTAGTATGGAAACGTGTACTGTACACACATCAATCCACTTTCTGCAGGACGTCTTTCCTGATCGAATCATCTCGCGTAGCATCTGGCCTGCACGCTTGCTGGACCACACACCTCTCGATTTCTTCCTTTGGGGTGCCTTGAAAGGTAAAGTGTATGCAAACAATCCGCACATTTTGCCTGAGCTGAAGGAGGAAATCACAACTGAAGTTCAGCAAATCTCACCAACCATATGGAGCAGAGTGTTTCACAACGTTTAACTGCTCTTTTATCTCGTCATCAGGGATTGAATGTCCCTTAAGGTGCTTTTTCTTCTTTGGGCAGTGGTGAATGTCGCAAGGTACAAGATCTTTCATCTTTGAACTGCAGTTTTTCATCTTTGAACTGTAGGCGCTGCAACACCCCTAGTGTGTGGCGATTGTTTGCGGGCGAGCGTTATCGTGCGGCAGAAGATGGCCCAAAGCTGCAATTCAAACCTGGTGTCGACATCAACCCCGGACTTCCTCTCCGACGGGTTCACCCGAGTAGTCACACCCAAGTGGTGCAATGCATGGAAAGGGATAGGGATAATGTCGAAAAGTGAATTATGCATTACATATAGTAAGACTCCATCTAACCTCTCCCTAACTGCGATTGGTCGGCCTTCTCACCTTGCATATGATTACATTGTTACTTGGTTTCCTGGACAATCCACAACATAGATTGTTAAAAAAACACCAACAAAAATAAACTGTCAACGTTTTATGACGAACAGGATTAAGAATAATAATTTTGGACACTTAAAAAAACTCCCAAAAAATTTCTCCTCTATCTCCCATGATGCACAAGCAACATCGTCAGCCATTTTTTTTTGTGACGAGCCTGATCTAATTGCAGTTCAGCAGTTTAGAAGGTGAATTTTTGTTTTGATAGAAATAAAGTTTAACTAGCTCATTATTATGAATTATTAATATGAATGTAGGGACCATTAAAAAATTTATGAATTGCATTTCTTTATAAAGAAAACAAAAGAACTGATTGCTCATAGCGCTTGCAGCACGATGTCGCGTTGTGATTAGGCTTCGACCAATCGCAGTTAGGGAGAGGATAGCTGGAGTCTTACTATAGAGGACAAATGTAAGTATCAACAAGTATCATACAAAAAGAATTTTGAAAAATCGGTTAACAAATATAAAAGTTATAGCCATGGAGGCATTACTTTTCGATCAACCCTAGTATCTTCTCTACATTTATTGAATTTTCTTTTAAAACTTAATGTGTTCACATTGAAAGGAATAAAAAAAATAGCTGTAGAATGTTTAAGACAATCGGACATTACCACAAAATTTATATTTCTTAGGATACCTTGTCCATCTGACGAACTGAAGCTCGAGCAGCCATTGTGGCTTGGAACTCGAGCTTTAAAAATCAATGTCTTCAAAACGGAGCAAAACACAGTTTTGAATTTTTTGTATTGTTTGTATGAAAGTATGTGTAAGATATTAATAATTTTTAACGAAATTTAAGAAATTTGCATAAATAAAATATTTTTATTAAATTCAAATATTTGCGCATGCGTAATGCAATTTTAAAAATTTCATATAGAATCTACAGTTAAAGAGCTTTCATATGTCACCAATCACAACTTTCTAAGCATGTAACATACAACCGAAGTTACAGTACTTCATAGATAAGGCCCCCCACTCAAATTTCGAGAATTTTAAATGTACGTAACTTCCATAAAAATGAAAAAAGAAATTAATAATATTTGGCATTCATTACCAACACCCTAGGGCAATTGTATATACCAAATTTCATTAAAACCCGAGAGGTCAGTGCCAATGCCTGCCTGAACTGACGTGGACTGACCCATCCGTGGAGGATTGTGCAACTAAACAAGAATATAACTCGTAAAACGATTTTCAAATATGCTGAAAAGTAGAATATAAAAATTTGTTGTTTAATATTACTGTAATATTTTTATATACAGCAATAGCGAAAACTGCATGTAACTTTACGTATTCGATTGCAGCGCTCACACAAATCTTTCCAAACGCGCGCGAAATGAGAATGAAATCCTCGC
>JAHWFO010002284.1:1083450-1124330 GCA_023313115.1 Rhysida immarginata
CACACAAATCTTTCCAAACGCGCGCGAAATGAGAATGAAATCCTCGCGCGTCTAAATGTTTTAAACTACTGGGCCTATGTTCTTTCCCCTGCTAGATCAAAGTTATCATAAACATCAGGAGAGAAAAACCATTGTTTCAAAACATTGCTGGGAAAAATCTTTTAAGCATTCCAAGGAGCTTTAGCTCTGACGCAGATGTAATTTTAATACCTCACTTTTACTTGCACTTGGTTTAAATAAACAGTGGAATTACCTTTGATTCTATATGCATTCACGTCATTTTAAAATATAGGCCTAACTTCAATTAGCCATTTTAACAATAGGCCTAACATTATTTAGTCATTTTAACTCTAGGCCAAACATAAATTAGCCAATTTTTACAATAGACCTACCTTTAATTAGCCATTTTTAACTATAAGCCTAACATTAATCAGCCATTTTTAACAACAGGCCTAACATTATTTAGTCATTTTAACTATAGGCCTAACGTTATTTAGCCATTTTTAACCATCGCCCTAACATTAATTAACACATTTAACAATAGGCCTAACAGCACTGAATTTTAAAATGAAATGAGCACGTGCATCAAGAAAGCTTCATAACGGGCACGTGCTCCAGGCTGCCATCAACAATGCTTAAATGATAAACAAAAAGTAACACTGTATTCACTTATGACTCGTCGGTAGGATTCGATTGATATATTACATGCCCTAAGTTCATATTCTTAACATTAGTGCACGTGCTTGAAGAGGTCCACGAGAGCTCATCAAAAGTTGATATATCGCTGTTAAGTTCTTCCATTTTCACGTTTTCGTGCAAACGATGGCTGGCCAGGCGCATAAATGTACTGATCATGCTTGTATTCTTATATATAGCTTTAGCTGAAGCTCGTAATAAGGGGTCATTGAAGTATTTTTTGGGGGTCATTTTCTCGGACGTAGCATTTCGAAAATCGAAAAGAATGTCACATTCGTCTTGTGCTCGTCATTCCCGTTCGAATGACATATTACATGCCGTATATTGCCAATAAAAAAATTTAATGGGGGGTTTGGGTCTCAATAGTCACGTGACTGTTAGACCGATTTCGACGACAAACTAATCAGGTGACCTCAGGAAGGGTCTCTATCGAACAGCGAAAAAAGAACTTGAAAAAGTTAAAGCATTCTCGAGAAATCGTCAGACATACAGACGGACGGACGGACAGACAGACACACAAACAGAGCGAAACCAATATATGCTTTTCAGCATATAATAAGATATGCTGGATGGTTTCGTCTATGATTTGACATTCCCTGCAACATTTATCTAATTCTTCATTATTATTATTATTATTATTATTATTATTATTATTATTATTATTAACTTCTCAATTGTAAGAAACAAATAATGTTTGTATAATAAGTGAATGATTTTAAGAGATTCGAATATAAAAATTTTAACGATATAGTTTTATTGTTCGATCATTTATTTTAAAAACTGAATATATTCTTCTTAAAGATGAATTGGGATGGGATAATTGAAAATTTGTGCATACTATTCTGAAAAAATGAGAAAGCGAAATGAATTTGAAAGACGATAGTTTCTAAAAATGAGATGATCTAAACGAAAAAAAAATAGTTGCAAGAGAATTTACTTTAAATTATGTCTTTTTTTATTTATTAAGAATAAAAATAAATTAAAAACTTGGGGGAATTATTCTTCTGTCATATACAAAAAATTGTAAAAATTATTGCGATGAAATGATAAATTATACATTGTTGAGCGCAAAGCAACAAATTCTTTTAAATGGCTCTCATGTTGTATCGAATATTGACCAGAAAAAAGAAATCGGATAAATCATATAGTTTTGAAAGCCATCAGTCTTAATAATAAAAATTAAGAATTTTTTTTCCAAAATTATATCGATCGGTTAGTAATAATTTATTTCATAAATTTTTGAAGTGAATCGTTTTTTATTATTTTTAGGATATTATTTTTTTTTGTAAAAGAATTTTTTCTCTTCGTTCAGTATATTCTTACGGAATGAATTTGTGGAGAGAAAAACACGTTCAACTTTAACATTTCGTATACACCTAGAAATGTGAAGAAGCATGAAATAATATTTATATCTTACACCAAAAATGTTTCTAAGCAGCTGAATACCTAGTGCTGTTTTCATAAAAGTACTTATGTTTGTCATCATGAATTTTTACCCCTTAGGATACAGATAAGTTCAAGATAGGGCGCTTAAAACCTATTCAAATTGTGAAAAAAATTGAAGTTATTTCCAAAATAGTTAATTTCCAAAATAGTTAATTGAAGTTATTTCCAAAACTCATATTTTTTTTTAGCAAAGTTTATGTTTATTCCAAATTTAATTAATTTTAATATTCTAACTTTAAAACATTTCTAAACATGCTCATTCTTTATTAATTCGTCTAAAATTATTTAAAAAACGGAGTAACTTTAAGAAAAGTTTCCTCCTTAATATAATATGCATTAAAATATTATCAAATTCATCCTATTTGATTTTCGTCCTAGGAAAATTAAAAAAAATTAAACAAATCCGATATTTTTAAATCATGTCAGCTTTATTAATTATAATGAATTATTCTTGGGCCGTTGTTTTTTATTAGCATCCCGCCAATTTTCGAAACGTATTCATGAAAGTCAAAAATGTTAGATCAAACGAACTGAAAAGTGAATTTACCCACTACTCACACATTCAAAAATTGGCGTAATATACAGTGAAAACTCTCTATAACGAAACTCAAGGCACCGAGCAATTTTTTTTCATTATAGAGAGTTTTTGTTATATAGAATGAGGTGGGAAAACAAAAGAAATTTAAAGATACTTATTTTTAATTTAAAGTTTATGTAGGTATCAAACTTTTTGTATCTTAAACACTAATACAATTAAACTGTATTTAATATACAGTACTCTGCCATACAAGAGGCGCAGTGATTGGCACATTATTAAGGCGCTGTTTATGGACCAAGAGGTCCAAGTCTTCAAATTTTAGCTTCCTTAATTTCTTAAAAGAACCTGCTTTCATTTCAGCCTGCAGTTTCTCCTCCTTGCTCTTCCAGATAGCAGCTACAGTAGATGGACTGAATCCTAACCATCGTTCAACATCACTTTTCTTTTCACCCTTTTCATTTTTCATTTTTCATTTTTCTTTTCATCTTCGATAGCACGTATTAAAGCGATCTTTTATACATAAAGCTTTTCTTTTCTAGCCATGTTCACTGATGGAATATCAACTCACGACTTTAATATAGCTGATAATACGATTAATATGGTTTAATTGTCTAAAAACTAAACCAGCATACCTTCATGCTATGTGCATTCAATAAATCCATGTACAAATGTGGCGCCGAACACCATTGAGCGACTTTTTTCCGGTTCGTTATAGAGAGCGGCCGTTTCGTTACAGAGACTGAATCAATGTTTAGGTTTTAAAGCAAACAAACCAAGTACAAGTAATGTTTACGTTATAGAGAGTTTTCGTTATAAAAAGTTTCTTAACCATTTTCACTGTAATTATTTAATGTTGAAGCAGACTCCAGCATTCGGTTAAGCATCAGTTTTAACCCGCTCTGTCATTATAAAGGCATAAATGAGATTATAAACAGGGCGAAGGTAATGATTACACCTTACACCGTTGTATTTGTCCTATTGCTAAAGGAAAATTATTCATATGGAAATGTTTTAACCTTGAACACCGTAATAGGAATTTCAAAACGCAAATATATAACAATATGATTTATTTTCTAACGATATATTTTTATTATGAAAATTTTATTGTTAAACACTACACTATCTCTTGTATTTTATTCTTAAAGATTATATGAATAAAGTTCTGCTTGCCCATCGATCCTTCGGTGGAACCCTTCTACCGTTATTAAAAGTGTGGTCTATACTCTGTTTAGCGAAAGATTCAGTAGACATGTCCACAACAAGAGGACAGCGTATTGTAAGCATCACATACTAGTGTATGACGATAGCTTCCAAATGATAACATAGGTCAAATCCGACACGTGAAATGACGTTCTTCTCTGTTCGAAACATTGAAATTGGGTTTTTGGACCACTGTCTATATACTAATATTCCATGAGAATAATCTCTTATTTTATCATATTGCACATGTGAATGTTTATATTTTTTGTTAATGATGAACACTATTTTTATGAGGATCTTATCACGCAAAATCTAAGACTGAAGGAGGTATTTTTCAAATTCTCCTTAAAAAACAGAGGAAGCTCTCTAAAAGCATAGAAGAGAAATTTCAAAAACCTATTATCTCTATAAAATATTAAACGGTCTGTGAATGCTTTAAAAGTTGCAAATAGTGATGGCTTTAAAGTTGAAGCAAATAGTCTCGAAGCCGGAATACGATAAAAGTTTATGTCAACTTTATGTCAACTAAAATTAGCGAAAATAAATATTAAAAAAAAGAATAAAACGAATGAAATTTGTAAAATTGAAGTTCCAAGAATTGGCTTGAAAATTCCAATTATTTTTTTTTCTTCTGTTTAAAAGTTGTTTGATGTACTTGGAAGTTGCTCAAAGAGCAGGCATTGGAATAGTAATAGAGTTGCGAAGGAAGTTAATTCGCTTTTGATTGGAAGGGTGTTTTTTGAGGATGGCACGTGCGATACACCATTATCGAGTGAGCTCCTAGACGCAGGCACGTTCACGATTGGGTAATTTGATCACGTGATTAATATTTTATTGCAGAGATTTTATGTGAGAACTGCTATGAAAATGGCTCCACTAGTGCCTGTCGGAAGAAGAACAACGGCGTCGAGGAAGAACCGATCCGTTGACGAGATAAATAGTATTTTATTTGTTCTTTTTCCTTCGTCTTTTGATGTTAAATCATAAATATTTCCCGCTTCAGTAATTCTCCCGCCCACCCCTGCTCCGTTTTTTTTTTCTTTACGGGATATTTTGTTTCTAACCCGTGTTATAATTCGGGCCAAGCAACTTTATCTCATTTGGATGCGCGTTGGTCGCTCGCTGCAGTTGTTGTTGGTTTTATTTTATCTTTTATTATTTTTGCTTTCGTAATAAAACTTGTCTTTTACCCCACCCCACTCCTCCCTTCCTTCATCTTCCCTTTACCTATTTGGAGAGGGAAAGGCAGATATATATATGTTTGGAGAAAGGGAAGGCAAAAAAGAAGCAACCCAGAACACAACCTAAGCTGACAGTAATGTATTCAATGTCCCTTTCGGAGATTTAAGGTTGAGATGTTTTGCCGCAAAATATTAGTTTTGAATTTTTATCCGAATTTAAAAAGTCTTTTTGTTTCTGACAAGTGGTTTGAAATCCTCCAGGAACATGAAGAAGAGGGTGGGGGTAGCGGAGAATAGATAGAAAGTGGAAGAGAAGAGGAAAGAGAGAAAAAAAAGAAAACATTTCGGGGTTTTCTATCCGTCCGTCTGTGTTGGAAAGGAGCCAGGTTTGATTTCTTGTCTCGTGTGGTCGTCAACGGTTCCTCCACTGTGTTTACACGTTAGTAAAACCAATGAAAGATTGAGGATAAGGAGGAATCGCTTTCCCGGAAAAGGAAAGAGAGAAGGGGGGAAAAAACGAGGCATTTAAATTGTTAAAGCTTGTTTTTCACATTGAAATATTGAATCCGTTTAAAAGAAAATAGAAAGGGAGAATAGGGAAACGAGGACCTTCTCTTTCAATGAGAGAATGAGGAAAATTATAAGATTATGAACAAAAAAAAAAAAGAATACGAAGTTGTCATTGAATTACTCTTGAATTAATTGAATTGAAATTAGCAAAGAAAAGCTTAAAGAACTTTAAGCAATAAAAATCAAAGATATATGCAGCAAGAATAGAGGGAAAGTTTAATAATTTTTTCCTTAAAAAATAGATTTATTTCTTAAGATCTATAACGAATCTATGACAAAGCCAAATAAATGACCTCCTGGGTGTTGAGGCGAATGCCAGAGACCTAAATTGATCCCAGGTCATGGAATTTATTTTCTACTTATATTTCTTCCTACTAACCAGGTTGTGTGCTTTAAACAACAGGTTTTTGTTTTTCCTGCGTTTTTTGAATATCAACGTGTCAATTCAATGTACTATGCGTGGAAGTGTAAAATATTCATTTTAAAGCAGATACACCAGTATCCGTTTTAATTCCTTACGTAATCCAGAAAACGCGCGCAGTTTTGCCGACAAAAATACTGTGTGCCCATAATTAAAGGACCCTATTGCAAAGCTGCCTACAGGAGAAACCAGTCATCAAAAACGTGTGAAATTTTGTGGAGGACGTAATAAAGGGATAGGAATTTGTTTCAGCGAAAAAAAGAATTAATTACGAATTTCGCAACCAGAGGGCGTTTAATAAATAATTACGCGTGTATAATAGTTTAACAAGTTCAACATGTGTAAAAGACAACTAATTACAGCATGTTCCACAACTGAACGAAGTGTGTGCAGCGAAATGTTGATGTGAAATGCTGTCTTTAAGATCAGGCAAAGTTCTTAGATTGTCACAACTTACCAGAGGTTTCAAATGTTCCCAAAGTAAAAAGTCGCATGGAGTGAGGTCTGGAGATCGGGCAGGCCACACATGACGGAAGTGGTGGCTGATAACATGTTCTTCTGTAAAATGTCGTCTAAGAACTTCCTTAACGCACAGTGCAACGAACGTGTGGAGGAGCTCCGTCTTAGATAAAGATTGTGCGTGCAAGGCACTGATGGGCTTGCAGAGCCGGAACAATTTAGTCCTCTAACAGGGAAGCATATCGCTGCACGGTGGTCGAGCATGTCGCTGGACCTCTGGACCTCAACTTCTCGAAGCACGACCCGAGAATATATGATGTCGTAAATCCACACCATACTGTCACTTTTGAATGAATGCAACGGAACTCTAAGAAAGAGTTTCTGGTTCCCAAATGCGGCAGCTGTGTGTATTCACTGCGCCGACCAAGTAAAAATGCAGTTCGTCCGCCCAGAGGATATTCCACGACCATTCTGCATCGACTTCAACGCGCGCAAGAAACTGAACTGAGAACTAGAGTCGATCGTCACAGTCATGTGGAAGCACCTGCTGCACGAGTGAAAGTTTGTACGGATAATATCGGAGGATACTCCGCCTGATCTTATGAATAATTAAAGAAGAAATATTTACAGACAAACTAGGTAATAAAATCGTTATACATTGCGACAGAATAAAATTAAAACCAGGCACCTATCCAACATTTGTTTCTGAACATACACCTCATTTAAATGAAGCGCTTCCCAAAAAAGGAAAGACATGGGTTGAAAGAGAACAGCGTCAAAGTTAAAGAATTTCCGTTGAGAAAGAGATTTTCGTGGAGCAAAGATGAGAGAGAAAAAACTGTTCGCTTTGAGAGCGATGTTTTTTATCAATGCATTCAAATAGTCTATAATTACAAGTCAAAATTGACCCATAATCTGTTGATAATTAACTAAGATACACAAGCAGAAATTAGATAAGAAAAATTAGCATAATTTTCTGTGACAAGAATATTGTCATAATTGAAATATATTTTTAAAAAAATATCGTATTTCAAAATTTAAGGAATTAATAATCATAGTAAAACAACAAAAGAAACTTAAAAATTTTATAGAAAAATATTACAAGTAACCTATTCAAAATAGCAAGCAGAATGCCACGGCCACTTAGCATTCACCGACTTCTAGCATGACGTCATCAATACAGTTGTCAGGCCTAGATAGCTCTAGTATGGCCGTGGCATGAATCACAACTTCGTCATCTTCAAATCCCCTTCCGCGCAGTGTATTTTTAAGTAGATTAAAAAAAATGAAAAACAAAGGGAGTTAGATAGGGGCTATAGAGGAACGAGAGCACTCTCCAACCCATTGTAGTTCTGCAATGCACCCACCTAATCTAACCTAAACTAGTCTGGATTGGTGGCTGTAGCAAATCACCCAATGCGCGGTCGATCTTACACGGACAATGAGTGGTCAATTTAATATGATCACCTCTCAGTCCTTTGTTGGGCCATCTTTTGCGTGTAATACTGCGTCAATTCTTCTTGGCATGGACTCCATGAGATGTTAATATGTGGTTTCTGCTGTAATTTGCTGCATTGTAGTCTTTCTGTTGTCTTTAACAATTCTAATACACTCTGTTCTGCTCGAGCATTTCAGTCGATGATGACCACAAGTTGCACGCTAAGACCTAGTTATTTGCCTGACAGTCCAGTCTTTTACATACAGCTGCTCTTGAACATTTCATAAATGTGTCGGTTTTCCTGATACTCCTTCATGGCTGCAAGCTCCTATAATCATCCCACGTTGAAAGTCTGTAAAATCGTGTTGTTTACCTTATCTTTACAAACAAATGACTTCTACTACCGGCGTAAGCACTAGGTTTTCCTCTTTTATATCAGTCTGGCCCTCTAGTGACAAAGGCGTGACGGCATACCTAATTTGCTTTAAACTGTCAGGTGGTCATAATAAATTGGCCACTCAGTGTATATCTCCGTCGTTCATTTCTTCAATCTTTAACTCTGAGCCCAGTGACCAATGCTGTAGAACTTTTATAAACAGCTCACAAACTTTTGTGAATGTTCACCAAAGTTTCTTTACAACCAAGAATTTCGTTGTGTGTAACGCTGGTCGTTCACAAAGGACAATTTAATTGTTTATTACAGCTACGCCTGTTAGTTCTTTGAGGTAATCAAACATCATCACTGCAATGCTGCAAGAATTTCACGAAACCGCTGTAAATTTCATGTAGTTATTTGTAAACATTCTTTTATTATAATTTTGAAATTTTTTTTTATAGTGTCTACCTTCCGGATATAAGCTTTTGTTTCTATCTGTCCCCCTTTGTTTCAGACATATCAATAATTTACTAATAAATATTTTTAAAAATTGCACTTTCCCAGATTTTAATTCAGTAAACAAATTAGGTATGAACGAAGCTGGACGCAACCTTTCCACTTCACATCTACTGAAATTTGAAAGGCAACCTTAACAGCTAACTTAAATGGGTAGAAAATTAAGTGTGCTACAAACCGTGCTAAAAGCATACTCCTTTAAACATATATTTCTTGAGATATTTTAAAGTTTTAACGTGGTGCATTTTCGACCTGTTTTAGCGACATAAATAAATCAGACAGAAGGCGGTGCAACTCAAAACGAAATGCCCTTTGTCCTTCTACTTTAGCGACAGTATACAATGGCAATGCTATTCCGAGCAAACCCTCTGCAGGTAATGCAGCATATTTTATAAGGTTAAAGTTCATTAGAATGTTGGAAAGAAAATCAAGAAATATTTAACCGTGTACCATAAAAGTACATTAAGAACACGAGGGCTTTGTTAATGAGAAACGGTATGGCCGCTCTTGATGAATAAATTACAGAATGGCTCTAAGTTTTCATAAAGGGTAAAAATACAAAAATAAGCGATCTAAATGTTGTTCTTGTTGGTAGTCCTGATACTGGATCCTTGCGCAACTACAGAAATAGCTTCTCTTTCAGTAGTTGTGGAGTCATTACTGCTATTGATTTGACAAATTTTAGAGAAACTTTTATATAAGAAAAAAAAGGCCTGACTCCACAATTTTCTTATTAGAGGGCAACCAGATTTCGTTTTCGGAACTGTTACGACGTTAAAGAGGAGGAGGAGGAGGAGTAAGAAGCAGACGCCGTCGGTAATGAGAAAATATTTACGTCGATAGTAGTAATAATTTGCAAATTGCCGACCGAAAAGTTTCCCTTAACGTCTTGGAAACTGTTGAGAACTTCATGAAACCACCTGGTGTCCTTATTTTTCTGCGCATGCTCAGACTAATTTAGAACGAAAATTATTGGAAGAGAGAGAGAGAGAGAGAGAGAGGAAAGTAAGAGCCGAGGTGGAGGGAAGTTGTGTCGCCTGTGACCGTCAAGTCGGTCCGCTTCTGTCGTGCTATCAATCAGGGCGCATGCGCCGTCGGGGCCTGAAGGTGTCAAAAATAGACTTTGCTGCTTGACTTCTCTGACAAAATAATGTCCCGACGTCAGTGGAAAAGGCCTCGACTCCCAAATAATAAAGCGCCGAGTGAATTGCGAGAGAGAGAGAGGGAGGTTGACAAATAGAGGATGAGAAAACGAGTCGACAGCGACACAATGGGAAATACGAAGACGGAGATTGAGTTTAAAAACTCCTTTCCGACACCTACCCTCCTGTAAAAATACGAAACTGTTTTTTACGAGTTTTTTTTTTGTCTGTGTAACGAAGTAATAATTTCTACTGGAGAATGATGTCGACTATAAACGGACGGGAAAAAGGGGCTATAAAAAGAGAGATAGAAAGCGAGAAGCAGACAGCAAGGCACGAGAGTTAACAATTAAAATGGGAACATTTAAATAGCAAAAATGAAAACTGCACCTTCGGCGTATAATGAAACAAATCAATAGTCTGACAATTCCATGCTTTATTCTCTCTTTTAAATTCCAGCCTGATTCTAACGAAGTGTGGAAGGAAATTAGAAATTTCCATCGCTTAAAAGTGCTTCTCAACTACGACTGCTCATAAGAAAGGCGGAAAGTGAAACGAGTTGAATTGAAATGGAAATTATTAAGTCACATTATTGTTGCTTGTCGTCAAGTTATTTTGACGCCTTTAAACTCTTAATGCTAAAAATTTTTAAATGAAAATCTTGAATGGTTACAACGTCTGTTGCTCGCCTCTAAAGGCGGTGATAAGAGGAAGGAGCGCGTAAAATATGCAAAGGCATATTAGTGCAAAGAGCATTTCTTAGCCGCTAATTTCAAATTCCCTCCAACCATAAACATATCACTGTAAATAAAAGGAAAGACACGTAATTTGCTTTTATCTCTTATATATATACACAAATTGAATATGAAATTCACTTATTTAAAACGGGACAAGATCTAAATTAGGGACTAACGAAAGGACGCTTTCCTTAGCGTCAAATTTTTGCTGACGACATGACTAGGCAATAAGTAAGAAAATATTATATATGCTTCTAATTAGGGACAAAAAAATAGGTCGTTAAAAACTTCATTCACAACCGATTGCTCGAATTCCGCCGGGGGCATGGATGTTTGTATTTGTCCTAAACGGTGTAAAGAAATCAATAATGAGAAATATACTGGATTGTGAAGATAGTTGTGCTGTGAATGGAGCGCAAAAAATTCGGATTTTTGACGAGCCCAAATAATCTAACGAACCAACCCTATAAGTATTTTGTGTAACCTTTATGTTGCGGTAAACCACTGAACTATGTATTGTGTGTATGAATGTACAATATCATAATACTGAATTATGACCACCCGTTTAGTAATGGGAGTAGCCACCCTTCGCCGCTATAACTGCTGTTAGGCGTCGTAGTATGGACGCAAGAAGTACGCGGTATTTGTCCGATGGTATGGTAGTCCATTCCGCTTGAAGGGCTGTCCACAGAGCTTCGCGAGTCATAGGTGGAGGGTCCAGCTGCCGTATATGGCGATCAAGGTGCTGCCACAGATGTTCGATTGGATTGATGTCCGGCGAATTAGCGGGCCAAAGGAGCACTCGAAAGTCAGTAGAGTGTTCCTCGAAGCAATCCAGGAGACGTTCCTTGTGGCAGGGTGCATTGTCCTGCTGGAACACATCATCACATTGGGGGAACATCGTGAGCAAGAACGGGTGCACCTGGTCCGCTACGATTGACAGATAGCCACAGGCATTCAAATTGCCCTCTCGACGAAGATCTCCCACACATGCGCACTACCCCCACCAGCTTGTTTCCGGCCCACAATAGCCTCCTGCAGTCACTTTTCATGGCATTCACGACGCACTCGCCATCGCCCGTCATTCTTATGGAGCAAAAACCTTGACTTGTCGGAGAAGGTGACCTTAGCCCACTCGTCTGTGGTCCAATTGAGGTGCTCACGTGCAAAGTCTAGGCGTCGTTGACGATGACCCCTGGTCAACATGGGTGCAGCAACCATGCGTCGACTGTTCAGGCCCATCCGTAGCAGGGTGCGTTCAACGGTAATGTCGGATACACGTCTGTTGGCACCAGTGTTGAATCCAGTGGTCAGTTGATGGACTGTGGCTCTCCTGTCACCTTTTACGAGTCGTCGTAGGCGCCGCTCACCCCGTTGGTCGATGGCTCGTGATCCTTTACAGTGATGGCTTTGGAACGCGATTTCTGTCCCTACTGTCCACTCTTTGTACACCTTCATTACAGGGGACCGTGAACAGTTCACAAATCGCGCCGTTTCGGAGATGGTGCCACCCTTGCTGCGATAACCTATTATCATCCCTTTTTGGATGTCCGTTAAATCGGACGTTTACCCATCTTGAGTTTCGTGCACCTGCCGTTTGATGCACCAGCTTTAAAGCTTTCTCAGCCTGTTATGCAAATTTTGCAATGTGTAATCGTTGCTGGGGCGAACCATGCGTGTGCCTTGAAGGGGTGCTGGTCATAATTCATTGATATGACAGTGTATATAGACAGAGCTTTATGCTGGTTGATACTGTTAATAATGAATCTAAAATTGCGGTTTGGAATTGATTGCATTATTGAGTAATAGAGCCTTATTTCTTTAGTGAATTTGTCACTCTAATGAGATTATTATAAACGGTTAAGAGTTCTAAAGCAAATTTAGAATCTGAAACCCATATTTATGATTCTAAAGCTACATGTCAAATTTGGAATAATCTTTGATTTAATGAGGATGCCAAGCTCGTTTGTAGTCATTTTTTAATGAGAAAATATTGCAATCTAATTGCATCATTATTTCGTCTGTATGATTCATAACGAGAGTACAAAGTTTATATAAAGGATTTTTGGAGATTTAGTCATTTGAACTGGTATTCAAAATCTCATTATTTTCTATGCAAATTTAATAATACAATTTTTTACCAATTGAAAAGAAACGCTTTGTGCTTGCATCATAAATTTTAGTTGATTTTCTCCGTTTTATTTCTCAATGGGACAAGAAAGAAATTTGCAGCGACACAAGATCTAAATTCTAAATGGGAATAGTAGTGATCCAGAGGGGTCATAACTTCCTCAATATTTGGGTGATTTTTTTTTTAGTTGTATAATAAGAACTTGTTAGATTTTCTAATTATAATTTCTTTGTTCGTGCAAATCAAAACTTTCCCTCGTACACATTTCAGGATTTGGAACTAACAAGGGAATCCCTCGAACATGTATGTCACAGACTTCCACCAAATTGAAATACGTTACTCAATTGAAGCTACAATAGATGCTTGCAAAATAAGAGAGTGCGAAATTCTGTTTCTTTCAAAATAAACCACGAAAACGAAAACATTTGAGCACACATAGTCATACAAGGACTCTATTGTTAAAGCGATGTATTAATGCGCTTAAAGGAACTTCTTTCTTCCACTACTCACGGCAATAAGCACGAATCCACTTCAGATGAAATAGACAGCAGCAGACGGCAATTGAATGGCTTCTCAAGTTTCTAAACAAACTTAATTTTTAAAAATAGATTATTACAATTAGCTAATTGCCTTCCAGTAAAAAATGTCTATAGTAATTGATAACCATTTCCTTAATTTATTATTTCATTTTATTAAGTAAGTCGAGTAATACGATGCATTGGTGAGGGGGTATGTATCGCGGTGCTTTATAATTTTAAATAAAAATAGTATTCATGGATGCCTACCTCATCTTATAAATTATTTCGAGACGAATAATTGTACAGCATAATTAAGGTTTTATGCTTAATAACAGTGCTCTAACTGCAATTCTTTGGCGATCGCCGCTAACAAGTTCGCTTCCCCTCTTTCCGCCATGTTTGTTGAACTCTGTGCACTTCCGGAGCGCTTCACTGCCACGCAACGCTATCGCTTCCACAGTGTGCTTGCGCGCAAAAAAAAGGCTATGTGGGGTTCCCTTGTAAGTGACACCTAAGAACATCACTATTGCCCTGAATCGCGATATCCTCAATATCCGTTTTAATGGTATTCACATATCCTTGTATATTAGCTTTGTATAGAAAGGGTGTCATTTACGTATGCAAGTGTATTCATCGACCACATAATTGCATTTATAATACTTTTGCCCTCTATTAGCAGGTTTAGAATAAAGATAGAGGAATGTCTGAAATTTCATAACGTCTGATTTTAATTATTAGTTAACTAGCAGAGGACCCGGCGTTGCCCGGGATAATTACACTTGTAGGTAAACAGAACAATCTCAAAAAGTTAAATTATAAATCCAAATTGGTTAAATAATAACTCAATCAATACAACACAGAGCGAAGGGACTATCCAATCTACGTCTGATCTTATTTATTAGTTAATAATATAATATTAAAATGAACTGTATTATGGAATTAATTTGCAATATCCACAAGGCCAGTTTCTTTTTTAAAGTCTCTCATTAGTTCTACAGGGGAAAATTTACATTTATGTGCCGATGTTTTGGCAACAAAATTTTGTGAAAAAGAAAAGTTCTATTTTTTTTCCTTCGGCAAAATTGCCTTAATTGCAGTTCTTGGCTTGTTCATCAAGAAAATTGCAAATCTTCTGCTCAGTCACTTTTCATCTCAGACATGAATATTTAAACGGAGCCAAATTGCATTAAATAAATACTTCTCTTGCATTCTCCTTGGCAAAAACCTGGATTTTACGGTCGTTGTTTTTAGGTTTCATTTTATAATACTATTATTTGATTCTAGACAATTTAATTTAATTCTTTTGAATCAAACAAAAACTATTTTTTTCTTATATAATAAGGTCATTTTTCCATTTACTTTCACAAAAGAGAATAAACAACAAAAAGCAAAATGACATCTTCAGTTTTATGAAAGTAAATAATGTGGACGCTACATTATTAAAAACAATAAGTTTCAATATAGACCGACGCAGCTGAACTCAAAAAAATATTTAGATAACCATCCTTGTATAGTGGTTTGCCCTCGGAGAATGGAGTCAGCCAATAGAGAAGTTAACATCATTTGTCAGAAGAAATGTGAACTCGGCGAGAGACCAAATGTTGAGCGAACGTACGCTGAGACCAAAAGGAAGAGGAATTGTGTTGTTTAAAGCGGATATTAAATGTTGATAACTGAAACCCAACTTAAGAATCCCAAAAGGAGGGAGTTGTAGAGTAGGAGAATGTGCAAAGACAAGCGTCTTAATTAATGGAAGTTTCGTTTCATGTCCTACTTTCGTTTTTTCATCTCCTTTTCAATTAAAAATACAAGAGGGGAAAGGAATGAACTTTCATTAATGTTTAAGCTTATTTAATTTCTCCACAACGCTTAAAAGGAGTTTTTTCTTTTCTCCTGGTTTTCGATCCTCTTTTCCAAACAATTTTTTAATGTTTCATGAAATTTGACGAAAGTTCCTCCGGTGTAATGCGATTTAAAATAAATGCGATAGAGGCACAAGGTTCTTTTTTGTATTTATTCGCTCTAAGTAAATGTTGAACGCAAGAATAACTTTTATGCATTGAAACCTGTTGCAAATACGATAAAAAAAATTACTGAACCCCTAATAACAGAAGTAGAAACAAATTACATAAACTTGGCGATGACGAGATTTCAGTTGGAAGATTTTAGCACAAATATTGGCGTCGAAAATTTCAACTGACATTTTGCCATTAATATTTTGAGTCCGGAAGCGATTTCTAATCATTTACCGTGAAGCTAATAACTGATGTAGGCGAGATGGACCGATGATTTCAAATGGAACGAGAGAGAAAGAGAGCTTCAAAACACTAATGGTTCTAATAGCAAAACGCTTACTGTGTCTATCGTTGTTGACGCCCGATTAAATAGCGGAGGACAGGGCCCCACAATAATGTAGGCTTTCCAAATGGGATTTCCAACAGCATTTAAGAAAATGTTGAAATGTATCATGACTAATTGACACCGAGTAAATGAGCCTAACTCATCAACACTCGATGAAATGATGGAGATTTTACACGAGGTGATTAAGGAGGAATCTGCCAAAATTTCGGAAGCACGTTAATTAATTAATATTGAGTCCAAAAAATCAAATTAACAATGGTTGAGCAGTTAAGGCGTTATAACTGTTTGAAAATGGGAGAATTAAAGAGAATTTTACTGATATTGATTAACAAAGGAAAAGTCAAATGATTGACTGAGTAGCCTGCGGTTGTTGTTCATCAGCTTGAATATAAATTCAAAAATTATCTGATAGATTTAATGCCCTCGAGTATTAAGAAGAAATGCCCGGTTAATGACGAATACTAAGCACGTTTTTGATCCAGCTAAATAATAAATGGTATCACCTATGCTAATACAGGATTAAACATATTGAACGATTTTTTTGTCAAAAATACCTGGACGAGAATCCTATTGGCCTCTAAAGAGTTCATAATAGAATTTTTTATCTTCTTTCCTGCTTACAATATTACGCTCACAGAAGCAAGAAGCTTTTTTTACATAACATGGAGGAATTCATGCGAATCGTGAATAATACGATTAGTCTAATAACATCCGATAATGGTTCAAAAAAAATAGGCAGTCGTTGTTAAAATATTTATGATAATGTTTCGTACGTCAGTTTTAATTTAGACTAAATAGCCAGATGAAACCGAAAACTCCGAAAAGTGGACTATTTCATCCTTCCAAATATGACGCTCAATTTTGAAGTTATTTGTCGTAACAATTGAATATTCTGCTGTCCAAGTGGTTCAGTGACTTCCAAAGATTGTATTTATAGAATTAAAGTAGAACTTAACCAAATCAACAGTGGCTCAAGCACGACGTTATGGTGAAGATACAATCTGACTGACATAGAACGACGTCTCTCAAGCTGGTTGATTCATCAGAAACGGCATACCATAGGCAGCAAAGTAACTTCGGGAGGAATTTCAGCAAGCAGCGGTGTCTATTAAAGCAGCTAACGCGAAACATCCTTTCAGTCTGATGTACAGAAAGACTTTCTTGGCCAATTTTACGTTGGAATGAGGTGCCGTGGAGTGACGAGTCACGATATAACCTTTCCTATTTAGTTGATCGAATCTGGGCTTAAGATATGGAAAAAAGATATAAAACGACATTTATTGATGTACTTTGTCCCAACAGTGAATCTTGGCGTGATATTACGAGAGTCTGGTTTTGTTGCTCATAGTTTGATCCTAATTCATTGTTTGTAATTGACGGACCCATAACACTGCCTGAACATCCTGGACGCTCTCTACACTGTGGCAACAGTCATTTGTTTGTCGGCAGCAAAATTCCTTTGCCACAAAGCTCGAGCTGAAGACATGAACGTATAAGTATTATATTGACAAACTCAAAATCCAAACTTCCACCACAGACCATCTCTGGGACGAATTAAAATCGAGGGAGAGGTGTTCACAAGCTGTTCAGTAACTGTTGAAAACCATGAAGGAAGAGAGGGAATGTTAAAGAGTAGGAACATTAATATTAGACTTATCGTAAATACAGAATGTGTTCGCCATCACAGGCGTCCGATTGGAAATGATTATTAAGTGCATATACCTAAAATAACCAACTTCAATGAATGTATGTTTAATTAAAAGCTTATGTAATCCTTATTTTTTTATCTCCTGAAAAGGAAGATACAAGTTTGAAATTTCTTGTCTTATTTCAAAGGCAGAATTTGTTGTCTTATTTCAAACTGTGCCATCCATAGGGTGGCCTAAAACCTATATACCAAGATTTAAACATCAATTTTTCAGCTACTACTAACAAGGAAAGCATCCGAACCTCTCTCTCACACAAAATTGAAATATCTCAGTCATCTACCGCGTTAATTGATGCTTGCAAAATAAGAAATCGCGACATTCAAAATAAACCGCAAAAACAAAAAATTTGAGCGCACATAGCCATAAAGACTTCATTGTTACTAACAATGGGGTTTTTATATGGCTAGGTGCGTTCAAATTTTTTCGTTTTCGTGGTTTATTTTGAATGCCGCAATATCTTGTTTTGCTTTAGGTGAGTAACGTATTTTAAATCGGTGTGAAACTGAAATACAAGTTCGGATGGTTTCCTTTTAAGTGTAGTTGTTTGAAAATTGTGTGATACGTTCGTGGCATCAAGGCAGTTTGTTTACCGTGTTTTTTGTATTATTACGCAGGATGGAAAAAAATGGCCGCATTCACCAGCAAGCAGGAAGTTTTCATCAACAAAGAATCTGTCCATTAGGTTGATTATTGTGTGTCAGTTTAAGCCAACTTTGACTCCAACTTGGAATGTTCGTCTTACATGTTCCGAACTTCTGGCTGATGATAAACTGCTGCTCGGTGGTGTTTGCGGCCATTTTTTTTTCGTTCCTGCAAAATGATACAAAAAGCATGTTAAACAAAATGCCTTGATGACACGAACATATCACAATTTTCAAACAATTACATTTAGTATTATCTAAGAAATTGACATTTAATCTTGTAGGTAAGTTTTGGGCCAACATGTATGTACCGGACGGCTATAATTAAAGTTCCCCACTTCTGCGCGAGCTGCAGACCACGTTATTGCATGGATAATGATGAAATTTGTGTATAGGCTGTGCAAAGCATGAGGAAGAGAATTCCAACGGAAAATTTATTAGTGCATACGGTTGCCACCAGGGAAAAAAGTGGCGCCGTATGCAAAAGCGCAGTGCGTCTGTGAACAACCAATTTGCAGAAGTCACCTGGTTGTGAACAACCAATTTGCAGAGGTCAACCAATTTGCAGAGGTCACATGCCATTGGGAAATAAAGAACGTGCGCTCCTGTTGAAGCTCTATTACCAGAACAGCAGCAGTAGTGCAACAGCACTTGCGAGAAGAGGCTTACGAAAGATAATGCAGAAATTCGAAGCGACGGGGGAGTTATGTGCGCTGCCCGTTCATGTGACTTCTGGCTGTGGGGGACCCTGAAGGATTGTGTTCATCATGGAGGCGTACGAACTTTGCGTGAACTGAAAACCAACATCATTCGTCATGTTGCAGCCATTTCACGGGAGACACTTCCTGCTACTGTTGAACACTCAGTCCTGCGCTTCAGCATGTCATCAACGCAGAGGGTATGCCTATTGTAAAGTTCTTCTAACAGCATTCCAGTAGTGCATTACTACCGTCTGTGTATGATCTTGCAGCGCCACTTTTTCCCCTGGTGTCAACCGTATTCACTGATAAATTATCCGTTGGAATTCTTTCCCATGCTCTGCATAGCCTATACACAAAGTTTCATTACTATCTGTGCAATAACGCGGTCTGCAGCCCACGGAGAAGTGGGGAACTTTAATTATAACCATCCGGTACTTTTTATATATGCGTGAATTCAACAAAATTAATTAAAGCAAACATTTTTATTTCTCTCCAAATAATGAAAGCAATCTAAAGAAATATACGGAAAGTTCTTTAATGATGTTCAGAAGTAGCACACAGTAAGGAGTGTCTGAACATTTTGTTTTTACTCATACTTCTTCTGTAACATATAAAATTATAATTGACAGATGAATTTATATTTGAATGAAATTAAAATAACATAACATTTTCGTCCTAGAGACTTTCGAATGGAATATCTTTTGTGATTAAAGAATTCAAGTCAAGAACATCCATTTAGACTCCAACTCGCCAGTTACCACAACCCATAAAAAGCCAAGAATGATTCCTAGCGATCCTTTACAAAGGCGACCGGGCGTTAAAACCTTTCCAAAAGTAGTAAGGTCAATGGAGTCTGTAGTAAAACATCTCCATTTATTATTATTCTTTTTCAAAGAGGGAGCTTTTTCTTTTTTTTTTTCTTTTTGTCTATGTGGATGTTTTCGGGTGAGTACGACTGACGAATAAGGGAGTTCGAAGCCATTGTTTTCAAGAAGCCCTCCCTTGAAAAGTTTTTTTGGACAATAAAAGCGCCAACTCACTTCTTCTTCTTCTTCTCCTCCTTCGCCTTCATCAGTTTGTGTATTTTTCTGCACAGTCAACTGCGAAGACAGCCGGGGGCCCCTCCGCTCGTGTGATATTTCGTCGGCGTTTCCAATCGTTCAAACGGGTAGAAAAGTGGCGGCTGGCCGAGGCCCCCGTGATGAATTGCGCTCCTTACGCCAACACAATGCGTCTAATTGTCCCTAGAATCGAACTTGTAAAATATGACGCTCAATAGCTGGCCGTCATAAATTGCAGCGCGGCCTCGACGACCGAAAAATCTATTATGGGGGCCAACGAAAAATATTTTCAGCGGAACGTCTCACTGGCTCTGAGTGAAATTGTGCTGAACTACGTTGAAGAACAAAAAAAAAAAAAAAGGTTCCACCACAATTTTTTTTCCACCTCCTTCCTCAAGTTTTTTTTTAATGTGTAAAGTTGAGAATTTCTTTCCATCTTTTTTTAATATATTTCTCCACCCTTATTTCATGAAACCTTTTTATTATCATTTTTTTCCCTCACATGCTTTCACTCACATTACTTCCCCTTGCGGATCGACTGCTGACTTATTGCAGATGTTTTCAGGAGTGAAATTTAATTTTTCCTTGGCTGAAAAATAATGATAAAATAATTTGTTTTGCTTTGCTCCCATTTTTTCCCTTCCTCTTTTGATCTAACCTCATCTCGCTCGTTCCATCCCGTATAATTAGATATAGGAAACAAAAATGCGAACCTTGCATATTATTAAACAGATGGATTTCAAAATTAAATTTTCATTTTTTCCCAATTTGAAGTTCGTAATAGACGTGTGTAACCTTTTCGACATTGAAGGCAAAGCCAAAGAAGAAAAGACAGGATCAAACTGAAAATTTCTGTTTAATTACCCAGACAGAAGAGATATCAGGCAATGATTATAAAAAAATGTTGAAATGTTCCAAGATGACATTTATTAGTGTCAGTCTAAATGTATTGATAATTCACGAGAAATAAAAAAAACCCAAATCTATGAGAATACCAAGACTATATTCTATGAATCCAACTGAAATGTTTCTTTAGAGAATTTGAATACAATATGTTCTCTTTGATTTTCCCCTTTAACATAAGCAAAATTTATTTAATTGCTATTATTTCAAAAAACACACACAAAATTCAATTTTCATGAACGTTCTTAGAAATTGTTATACTGGATCTCTGGATTACCTACATTTATTCATTTTTCAACTATTTTCTGTATACATAGAAGATCAGGAGAATTTGGCATTCACAGTCGCCGACTGCGACACTTCCATTTTTTAACACGAGATGTAATTTTTAATATAGGAAGACGATTTTAATAGGTTCCGCGACTATGTTTAAGCAAATGCTAGGAAACTGAATGAAAGCGTAACAGCATCGGAGTTTCCCATATTCAAACGATGCGATTTATACATTCGTAGGATTAAAATTCGAATTTATAAATGATATCTGAATAATTTTGTCTGGTTTAGAGCACGAGAGCATGTTATCTATAGTAAAATGGTCGACACCATCATCTTTCGAATGGAATATATTTCTCTTAAACGAAAATGCTGCGCCGAAAACGCAGGCGATCATGCATTATAAACATTTACGGAAGAAGTTCATTATTTTTATATGGAAAAAGCCGCTATTTGGTAAAATCAAAATCTCTTTATACCAGAGTTTTTAGTAGAGTCGTCGTTATTGCGACTGCGCACAATCGACTATTCCAGCAAACAATTAATGCTTCTCGTATAACCACGTTTTGTTTGTACTTAAATTATTTTTTCAGAAGCATAGGGAGCGTGTTATTTTAGAATAATCAAACATTTTAAATTAAAATTAATTTATAGTCACTGCTGAATGATAATTGATAAAATTTTTCATAATGAATGGAAACCGCTAAATGATGAAGTAAAATTGGCAACGGAGAATTTCGACGAGTATTGGAAGAACTAAAGGATGCGGTACTTGGACATATAAGTAGAAAGATAAGCATTTTCTTTCATTTAAGATGGAAGCCAAATTCAACACATTTTTGAATTTACAAATATCTATATCGAAAACATCAAATATATACTTAGCAAATTTGCATAGTGAAAAGAGAAATATTGTTTGGAAAGGTACAGTCAGATTCTAGAATTAATTGAGGTCGATTTTCCAAGTTCTGGATATACAGATCCATCTCTTCAATATGTTCTACTGAATTCAAATTAGGATTTTATGAAGGCTAGTGCAAGCCTGGCATTTGACCTTACTGACACCATTTAGTAATATTTTCCAATTATTGGTAGCGTCGAATTATGCAGGATATTATTATGAAAAATTGAGACAATACGAGACGAAGCTCATACAAATTCAGGGGTTAGACAAGTTAATATGAACAGCTGTGAAATGAGACAACAGCTACCGGGTGATTCAGTCAATTTCTGACCATTTCACTCGAATGACGTGTATTAGGGATAAACAATTGAAAGAATATGAGCGCCATATCGAATTTCTAAATAGTTGGAGTTTGTATTGTTGCAAAGGCGCTGCATGAAAATCGTATTGTTGAAAAATGGCGCCCGCTTTATCAACAGAGCAGAAATGCAAGGTTGTCGAATGGTATTTCGAGACAAAATCGCCTGTAACCATGCAAAGAAAGTTCCGGAAGGAGTATAAGTGTCGAGACGCACTAGGCAGGCAAGCAATCATGGGTTTTGTCAAGCAATTTCGTGCCACTGGATGTGTTAAAGGCAAGAAAAAAGGCGGGAGCGAAGCTCGTGTTCGAACGGCCGAAGTTGTCGAAAATGTTCGCACAAGGTTGATCGATTCCCCTACCAAAAAATCTGTTCGCCGCCTATCCACTGAAGAAGGGCTGTCGTATACCACGACGTGGCGAATTTTGAGAACGGATTTACACCTGTTCCCGTATAAGATCCATGTTTATCAGGAGTTAACAGACACTGGAAGACAGAAGCGACAACAATTTGTGATGGAGTTTGGAGCAGAAATGGAAGCCAATCAGGACATTGTGGACAACCTGTGGGTGTCAGATGAGGCCTTCTTCCATCTGTCAGGTGACGTTAATAAACACAACGTTCGTTGTTTTTGGGGTTCCCAGCACCCTCATGAGATCCATAAGTCACCTCTTCATCCACGAAAGGTTATGGCTTGGTGCGCGATTTCCAAAAGAGGCATCATTGGTCCGTTGTTTTTTGAGGGCACCGTAACGTCACAGGCTTAACATGTTGGAAACCTTCTTTATCCCCGAGCTGCGAAGGAGGCGTATACCGCTTCGACATCAATGGTTTCAACAGGATGGGGCTAGGCCTCACACAACTAATGAAGTGCTTGACTTTCTCAATCAGAAATTCGGAAATCGTGTCATTTCAAACAGGTTTCCAGATCGATTCGGGGGTGGCTTTCTTTGGCCCCCTACGAGTCCTGACCTAAACCCATGTGATTTTTACCTCTGGGGGTTCCTTAAAGACAGTGTGTTCACTACAGCACCAAGAACCCTAGACCAGCTGCGACAAAGCATCGTCGACTACTGCACCCTTGTGGATGCAGAAATCCTGGATAGAGTTATGAACAACTTCACCATTCGGCTGCGAGCAGTTCAAAACGTTCGTGGTGGCCACATTGAGCATATCATCAAGACTTTTCCACTGGAATAAAAACTCCGAACTGCCTAAAATATCATACTGAAATGCTAAGTTTGTAAACATTAATGGGTCAATAAATCATAGTACTGAAATGGTCAGAAATTGACTGAATCACCCTGTATGAATTGGGCGATAGTCCTCCTTTTGCATTAATTACAGGTGGTATCCGACATTGGATGTACAAATAACAATTCTTGCATAACAGTCGCAGGGATACGTAGCCACTCCTGCAAAAAGTAGCTAATTCAGAAAGTATCCTTGGAGGTGGAAACCTACTGCGCAGCTTGGCTTACAAAATCCCCTACAAAAGTTCAATGATATTAAGATCAGGACACTGACGGGGACCGGTTAAGATATTGTAGTTCATCATCGTGTTCATTAAACCAGTCTCGGACAATTCGAGCAGTATGAATTGGAGCATTATCGTCTTGGATCACAGGTCGTTCATCAGGGAACACAGTTTGCAGCATTAGATGAAGATGGTTGGCCAGAATACTGGCATAATCTTCAACAAATGGGCCGAGACCACAGTAAGACATCGCCCCCCACAGCATCACTGATCCCCCTTCATGATTAACAGTAGGAAGGAGACAGTCAACATCATAAGCTTCTGCTGGCGTTCTCTAAAGGTAAACATGTCCGTTTGCCTGGAATAATGTAAACAACGATTCGTCTGACTAGATGACATTCTCCCATTGTTGTTGTATCCAATTTCTATGCTCGCGACACCATTTTCGTCGTTTCAGTGCATTGCATGGTGGTACCAATGGTTTTGAAATGGCTGCTTTGCCGTGTATGTTCGCTGCATTCGGTTCACGCCGGATAGTTTTTGTTGATACAGCTTTCTGTAGGTGTGCGTTCATCTGAGATGTTATCTGGGATGTTGTCTTATGCTTGTTTTTACTGAATTCAGATTTTCAACGCCGGTGCTGAGATGTTTGATTGAAACTAATCGCATTGTGCTATTTTAGCAGTTTTTAAACAGAAAGTTTATCCCATTTACCTATTAAAACAATTTTTATCGACATTGGCAGTTAATGTGTCCTTAAATTAACCAGTTAACTTACCAACTTTCCTGAAGCGATTTAATAGTAAATGTTGGACCTTCGATTCCTTGGGTAAAAAATGTTCAGTATGTTATCACCTATCATCCTGTGAAGTTCGTCCACAGAGTTTAAAAATATCCAGTATATACCGGTAATCTAAGCTCCACTTTTAATTATAAAAATAAAGAAACTCTTTCACCACTACCTTTTGTTGTGGTGAAAGAGTCTCATTATTTTTATAATTACCATTATCCACATATTTTTTTCAAAAAAAATTTATTCATCCACTTTTAAGGTTTTATTCTCATTTAAATCTTATAAGCTGGCTTTCCAGTCCTCGAATCCATCGGGTCGCGGATTCGAATTTTGCCGCGGGCATGAATGTTCATGTTTGTCCCCGGAAGGCGTCAAGAAAATAACTATGCGGATTTTCTCAGTATTGTATTAAGACGTTAAGTTTAAGAGCGTAGAACGAGCGTAGATGTTGATGTCCAAAAAGTGGAATGACTATGATTCAAAGTTCTTGCAGGCTGTTCATATTACCAAGGACCAAAAATTATTAAATTTTCTGGAGTCAATGGAAATTGTCAAGCACCTCTCGCCCAATCAACTGAATAGTGATGAAAGCCCAATGAAAGTCGCCGACTGGATGAAATTGTCTAAGGGTACTGGAAGAAAGTAATTGGACACTTTCGATTTTAGACGTTTTGTCGAATATCTAGAAAAATACTTGACGAATTATCCTGAAATTTCAGGGGTGTAAAAAGGATGTTACGCCTCATATATTTCAGGGATGGTATTCTTCCGAAGGCAAATAGGGGACCAGCAAAGACGTGAACCAAAAAAATTATGTTTGGAATCACCCTGTAAAAAATAATGATTGAAATGCATTGTAGCTGTAGCATATGCTTAAGAGGCTTGCATGAGAATAGCACGAATTATTTTTTCATCTCAATATTTTTTCATGTCAGCGTAAGGAGAAGAAGTTGATACTGGTGTCCGATCCAAAAATAAAAATTTGGAGAAAACCCCTTATCGTTTTTATTTCTGAGAGCAACTGAAATTCAACTCATTCTATCGACGATATCTTTCTGAATTTTCTATTGTGGACCTCGAAAAAGCATATGACAGAGTTCCTCGGGAGAAGCTCTGGCAAGTGTTGCAAGAGTATGGAGTGGATGGGCAATTACTGGTTGCTATCATGTCTCTGTACGAAAGCTCTGAGATGTGTGTCCGGATAAATGGCATTAAGTCAAGACCGTTCACCGTGGGTGTTGGACTCCGCCAAGGGTGCGTACTGTCGCCCATCTTGTTCATTATCTTTATGGACTGGATAGACAGGGGCAGCCGAGGCGATGAGCGTGTTTGTGTGGGCGACTGCCTGGTGGAGAGGTTGCTCTTTGCTGACGACCTTGTCCTCCTTGGGTCTTCTCGCACGAACCTTCAGCATGCACTAGACCGGCTTGCAGCCAAATGTGAAGAAGCTGGGATGAAGATCAGTGTGGCTAAAACCGAGGTTCTGGTCCTTTCAAGACAGCCTGCTCAGTGCGCTCTCCATGTTAGTGGAGCCTCATTGAGACAGGTGGAGAAATTCAAGTATCTCGGGATTGCATTCACGAGTGATGGACGGCAGGAGAAAGAATTGGATGCTCGGATCGGTGCAGCAAGCTGTGTCAGACGTGAACTGTGGCGATCCGTGGTAACGAAACGCGAGCTGAGTAACAAAGCTAAGCTCTCCGTCTTCAAATCCATCTTTGTCCCCATTCTCACCTATGGTCATGAGGCTTGGGTAATGACCGAAAGAGTGCGATCGCGGGTACAAGCGGCCGAAATGAGATTTCTGAGAGGTGTTGCAGGTGTTACCCTACTAGATAGAGTGTACAGCAATACAATAAGGGAATCTTTAGGTGTTGAGCCGCTGCTTCTCCGCATTGAGAGGTCTCAGTTGCGCTGGTATGGCCACGTGATTCGGATGCCGCAAACTAGTCTTCCTAGGCAGTTGTTATTTTCCAAGCCGGTGGGTAAGAGACCAAGGGGTCGGCCTAGAACCAGGTGGCTAGACTACCTGGAGAATCTGGGTTCGAGTCGCTTGGATATTACCAGGGAGGACATGCGCCTGATGGCGGAAGATCGCGATCGCTGGAGATCCTCCATAGGGCTGCTGCCCCCGCGACCCTAACGGATAAGCGGGTTTGAAAAGTAAGTAAGTAATTATGCAAAAGACAATTTGGTAACGCATGCGCAGTTAAACATTATTTAGTAAAAATGCTCAGATTTCATCAAATATTTAATATTTTTCTATTCTGATTGCAGGGTGTTGTCTGTACTGTAGTTTGTCAAGTTTTCTGAAAATGGCATTGCATTGGGTTGAAAATCCTGCATGTTATAAACAAAAAACTTACAAAAACATTTTCGACCTTTTTAAAGAAACCTTTATATCTCCATGAATATACGTGCTATTCTCATACAAATGAACACAGAAAAGTAAAACAAGCCTCTTAAGCATATGCTACAGCTACAATGCATTTCGACCATTATTTTTTACAGGGTGATTCCAAACATTATTTTTTTGGTTCACTTCTTTGCTGGTCCCCTATTTGTCTTCGGGAAAAAACTTTCCCTGAAATATGAGGTGTAACATCCTTTTTTACACCCCTGAAATTTCAAGATAATTCGTCAAGTATTTTTCTAGATATTCGACAAAACGTCTAAAATCGAAAGTGTCCAATTACCTTCTTCCAATCAGTGTACATTACTTCCTGATTAGTCAATCCAGTCTCTGTAGCTCTTATAAATAGCAGTGCTTCCTTCTTCTTCATAAGCTGAAGAAGGAAACTTAGTTTCCGAAATGTACTACATACGATGTCTGTATTAAAGTTTTTGTTTTCTCTCTCCATTATTATTCTCAAAATATGCTTAGATAGTTTTTAAAATACTTCATTGACATATGTTTCAATTGATGAAGCGTTGAGACAGAATGGTTAAACTGGCTATTTTGGAAAAAAGAAGTTTTTTCTTTTAAATGGAATGCTAGAATATCGAGGTATGCATTTTGTAATCAACATTTTTAAGGAATCTTGTTTAATAATCTTGGACGCCAAAAATTAACAACTGCTAAGCAACATAATTAATACGTTTTTTCCCGGAAAGATTTTAATAAAATTTTAATTTCCAGCCAAACTGATGAGGTTTGTTCATGTTTGTGTTCGATCGATTCAGCGAGCATTTTCTCTCTATTAGTTGGTTAATTCAATTTCACTCGTTAAAGATAGACGCTTCCGGCGGCAACGGATTAAATCAGAGCGATTTCAAATGATGGACGATCCAATTAATATTGCACATAAAACATTCAGTTTTAATCCACTATCGGAAGAAGGCACATATTTGTTTTCCCATGTTTACAAGACGCGCAGGTGAAATGATTTTTTTATTTTTTTTGCTATTTAATTTCTTGCTATTTTTATGTGAAACTTAAGATAGAAAAGCAGCTATAAAATGTTTTAAAGTACAAGAAAAATCAGAAATTTTATTAGAAGAATCATTCATGGATAATGAAAAATACAACCTCATGTGTAAGATTAGAATCAGCTTTAAGTGGTAAGTTGAATTGGGTTATAATTTTGATTTCTTTTAACAATTTCAAAGAATTTCCTTCTCTTCTTATCCAAATAAGCATTCGTATCCCGTTAAATACACTGGTGGCAACTTTGTCAAATGTTGCATTTCTCTTAACTCGGTGGAGAACCTCTGTGCCGTTTAGAAACATTATGACCTTATTAATTAACCTGATGGTCCAGTGTCAAATAACTGGCGATACGATCTGGGGAATTCTGCGATGATAATTAAGGCGAACCGACAACCTTTTGTCCGTTATTCAAAACCGACTAACAATTTCATCCAATCACGTGAAAGAGATTTTGAATTAATTGGGGACGAACCATTTTTACGTTGCGGGTGAATCGTTCGCAAAGACACTTTAAGGATTGAGGATGTTCAATGAACGAATGAAAGCAAATGGTGGAAAGACAAATATTTCCGTTATTTGGTTCAGTAATTTTAAAGCTGGGAATTCATTTTCAACTACCTAACAACATCTCATGCTAATAAGTGAGAACATAAAAAAAGCTTTATTCCTTAAAACACGCATTAGGGATGAAGGTTTGAGAAGGAAGTGAAGACAAATTTGCTTAATTTCGGTATTGAGATGTTTATTCCCAGAGTTGTCATTTAAAAAAAAAAAAACAAAAAAAAAAACCCGACGCAAATTAGCCAAATTGCAACCGACGAAAAATACCGTTCGCCTTGTATCAATGGAAAGTCGTAATAATTTTTAATTTTCCCTCCCCTCTATTCATAGACCTCCAACGTGATTCTCTCCAGTGGAGCATTGAATGGCTAACTATTGCGCTTTGAAATTTGCTAACCACGTTTATTACTTGGTTCGTTGCATTCCAAATGGAAGTAAAATCCCAGCAAGGCAATTACGAAGGAAGATTTTCGATTAATAAGTCACGACAATAATGCCTCTGGCTCTTTCGCCTGCATTCGATTAATGGACACCGTTTGAAATGGCCCGTAGTCAAATTTGAACTGTTTAATCGCTTCATTCAACACTCTTCTAATCACGTGAGTAACACAACTAAACACACTAGATTATTACTGGACCAAGGGAAATGAAACAAAACGACGAGAGAAAACCAATTTTGAATTTCTTTCCGTTTAGAAATTATTTCTTAAAATGAAGAACTTTAAATTTAAGCATACAATTTTAGTTTCACAAAGCGGTTACTTAATGAGTGAACGCAGTAATACATAAGCGCTCTGATAGTGTTCAGAAATTAAAAATATTTTTAAAAATTCTTAAGGCCCATATTCAAATATAATGAACCAATTAACAAACGTTATACTCCTAAAATATTTTTCACGAATTTGCATAGGCATTTTAATGGATCAAAAAAAAAATGCCTTCTAGAGAGAAAATAGCAATCATATGTTATTAGGTGATGTCTTACTTACCACAATCCTCCCAATATAAGACATATTTTCCATTAATTTTACATTTCTTACACTTAGGACTAATTTTTATTTGTCTGGACAACATTGAGAATTTGTGTATCAATTTCCAATAAAAACGCGAAATTTATCGAAGAAGCCCACTCACGAGATAAACACATTGCCCTTTAGTGGAGACCCCAACCGGAATGACAATTTCAACTCTATTATTAATACAATAAATGTGCATCGTGACAATTTCTAACCTTACAATAAGTTATTTTAAAAAATTTAAATATAAATAATTCATAGATTACAAACTTCGGACAAAAATTTTTATTTTAGCCTATAGGCAACACCAATGATAAAGAAGCCCACCCCAATGAAACGTCATACATTGCTACTTCACCTAGAGTAGTCCATTGTTAATCCTATTTCTATCAATAATAAATCCTCATTATTGGTAAGAAATACGATTAACGATGGACTACTCTAGGTGAAGTAACAATGTATGACGTTTCATTGCGATGGCTTCCTTTATCTAGATGGCGTTGCTAAAAGAATATGTATGGACTTAGATTCTTAAAGTAATGATAAAACATAAAAGGTTAATAATCCATATTCGGATTTTGCGGAAGTAGATTTTTTTTTTTTTTTACAATAGAAGATTAAATGTCAACTGCACGAATGCTGTTTATTCAGTAGGCGAATATTATTCATTATTTAGCATTGCTAATTATTTCTCCATTAAATGAAAGAATTGGTATCTTTAATTTATTAGTTCCTAAATAACAGCAAAAATAACAACCTTCTGATTTTAATCTCAAAATTTAAAAGGGAAACTGTTTCTATATTAACGTTATGTAAAGAAATTACCTTGGCAAAGAGTTCTACTGCTTGGCTTGCTTATCCATTAGTTGTATAAATACGATTATTTTGCCGATCGGATTTCTAAAAATAAATATTTAGAAAACTTTATATTTGAATTGTAGGGAAAGAATGAATTTTCACTCTTCACTTTTATTTTAAGAATATACGTAAAAATGGCTACTTTTATTTTTTGCTTTGATAAAGGTTAATCTCTATTCGGAACTTCAGTTATTCTCAGGTTCTTACCGCTGTGTGTTCAATTTTTGTTTTATTCCAGGGTTTTTGTGTCTCGTCCTACTTTTCTTCTAACACTGTCAAGAATATACGTAGAAATAATCATATTATAATAAAGAAATCAACAAGGATTTTTTTTATTTAATAAAATTTGTGAAAAATAAACCTCAGCATTAAAACATGTTAAGAAATCGGGATTTTATTGAATTTTCAAAATTATGACGATCCATGTTTAGGAACGTTCCATGTTTTTTAAAAGGGAGTAGATTTTTTTTTGTAATTTGCTTTAATAAAAAAGCGTTTATTTTAGCTTTATTTTTTATAAATTTTATTTATAATAGATATTATTTTCAACATAAATTATAAATTTGAATTTCTATTTAGTTTGACCACAGCCTACATGATTAGAGACTAAAGAGGCTGTGGTTTGACTAAAGAGAAATTTTTTACAAATAATTTGTACCTTAAATTTGCTTTTAAATAAGAACGCCTTGGAATTTGTGAAGGAAAAAAAGGTGTAATAAATGGTCCAGTCTACTTTTATATGAGGGAGAGGTAATTTACACAACGTAACAAAAAAGTATGTACAGTCAAACTTTCAGGAAACATTTCTCCATGTAGAGGAAGAAATTATTTTATATGAACATGGGCCCGGAAACGCTTTATTTACCGGAATGCATTTTCTACAACTCTTCATTAATTCCATTACTCTTGAGAAACACACGAGAACGGAAGCAGCCTATCACATTAAACTCTTTCTTACATGTTATGTTCAAAATACCCTCCGTTAACATGGAAATAAAGCGTTTCAGGACCCATATCCAAATCACATATTTTCTTCCGCTACATGTGACAAATGTTTCCATACCTTTCTGTTAAACCCTGTATTAAGTATTCGCAGCCTTGAAAGAGGATAATCATTGAAATGAATATGCTTATATGAATTTGTAAGTTGTTGGATAACTAATAGTTTTCCCGCTTTGGCCACTATAGCCATTTTGAGAATAGTCGTATTGGTCAAAGCTCTCTTTAAAATTAAGTAAAAAAATTGCTTACCATATTTAATTTAAATTGCCCACCTTGAAAGTTATTGGTGATACTACACGGAGCAATATGAAACTGGCATTTCGCAAAGTTTATACCTTTAATGTCTATAGTAATAATGTAACAAGAACATAAGCAGATTAAGTAGAATGTTTTTCAGGATTTTCTTTAATTAACAATGAAAGAAGTTTTATTAAATTTAGCAAGATTAAGAGTTTTTCAAATTATTCTTAAAAGTTACTGTTATCATAAATTTTCTTTTCTTTTCAGTTCTCTTATCTGCCTAGAAATCTCTTAAATTTTCTCTAGCTCTTTAAATAAAATCCGAGCTTTTTCGAAAAGACGTCTTTATTCCTTATTTAAAGATTAACGCTCTTTTCCATGATTGTTTTATTTTTGCTCCTTTCTTATTCTTTTTTAGTGCATTCGAAATATAATTTGACACAAGAGCCGGGTTTTTTCCTTTCCCATGACTCCTTAGGGACATTTTGCTGCCTTTTCTTGCTGAATTTTCCTTTTGAAGTGCGCCCGCCAGAATCAACAAACGTTTTAAACTTACACGTCGACTTTTCGCTCTTTTACAGCGAATTTCTTTGAAAAGCGAAGAAAAATCTGTCTTTGCAAAATTTGCTTTGGCGTTTGTTTGTTTTTTTTATTGGCGTTAAGTATTGAGACATATATCTCAGTAAAAATCGAGTGAAAATGTATAGCTGTCATTGTATTAAGTGAATAGGTTGTCGATAAAAATGTTTTCGAGATTCAATAAAAGGTAATGATGTGAAAATTATTTAACTAAGCTTTCCCGAAATTGCTATTGATCATATTTTAATAGAGGGAATTAATTCTGACGAATCCAGTTCTATATCATATTTCCGCTCTGTATTTAAAAATAGTTAATTAATATTATGCGTTTTCATTTAAAATGGTGAGCGTAATAGAACACCTCCACGAATTAGGTATCCCCATTTGAAAGGAAATCGATATATTTATTTGTGTAAAGTAAATGATGGTTCGTGAAAATAGTTTTTTTTCTGTAAACAATGCCGAAGATTCTATTATAAGCTTTTTCACATTTGGATGGCGAATTCGATCTAGTATTAAGGAGCTCATCATATACTTGCAATATTATATTGAAACCGATACCGTATAATCTGACAGCAAAAAGTTTTATTAGGGCGAGATGATAATTCAAAATTCCGATTCAGTTTTCCCGCGGTTTTTTTTATTCTTTCTCTCTCCTTAATATTTTTGCATTTGCACAAACTGTTCAGAGGTATTCTCTACGCCTATCCGGTGTTCTAGATTTTTTAAATGCGTGTTTTTTATTCTTTATATTCACATTTTGTCCCTTCCAATGATGTCTTGCGTAATTGTCTTTCATCTTTTCGTATCACGTGTCCAAACCACTTTAATCTGCAGCGCCACGTCTATATTAGATCACATATGTTTATCCCTTATCGCTTTGTTTCTATATTTAAGCAGTTTTATGGTAGCCTGGCCAAGTATTAAGTAATTTATTATTTAATTCCATTTACTATTTTTTTTAAAAAATGTTTCATTCCTATATAAAGTTGAAATTTGATGTAGACTACAGCCTATATGGGAAGAAATATATAATGTATGCTTTTCGAATTCTGGAGTCAATACTTAACAGTATGGTGGCTTCACTATGATCTTGAATATTTTTGACAGAACGTCTGAGATCAAGACATTTACATTCTGAAAACTGCATATGGACAGACAAACGGAGAAATTGGTAAACTGGAGAAACTTCTTTAAAAATTTATATCGTATTGTCAATAGAACTTTTTTCCGAACTTCCTGATTTACAAGATGCGACAATTAAATAACGACTGTTATTATTGAAAGAAAACTACAAATAGTATTACAGAAAATTGTTACGTGTTTTCAAAATAATCTCCATTTGATTGAATACAACGCTCACAACAGCTGGTTAAGTCTTGGAACCACTGCTTAAAGCGTTTGGAGGGAATGCTGTGCAGCAGACTATTCACTGCCGTTTGGATGTCGGGGACATAGTCAAATATTGCTCTTTTGATGTTTGGAAAAAGAAAAAAGAATACCTCGACATGGGTCCGTGAGGTTTTAATCATACGCTTTACCTCAGATGTTAAATTATTGATGAAAAATAGGAAAGAAAAGACGATAGCCTGGATTCGGGACAGGAATTTAGCTCGGATATAAAAACTTCGCGGACTCACCTTGAGCTATTCTTTAATGAATATTACACCTTAGGAGAGATACTCCAAGCCTGCGGACTAAGTAACTGCTCTAACCAAGCCCAAAGGATATGTAAATAGCTTAATGCCTTCATTTCCGCAGTGGTGCAATGGTTAGCGCGTCGGCGGCATTAGCCGAAGGTTCCTGGTTCAAATCTAGACTGTGGAATTTTATTTCCAATTTTTCATCAATAAAAGAAAAAAGTCCGCTGGAGCCAAATCAGATGAGTACGGAGGATGATTCAACGTTGGAGTCTGTTTCTGGACCAGAAACTGTTTCACAATGAGTGCGCAGTGCGAAGGTGCGTTGTCATGCAGCAGCATTCAATTCTTGGTTCTTGAACAACTGGCATTTTTTCTGCTTGGTGAGGGGGTGCATGCCACTCCATGCTCTTCAAAAGGTTCTGTCGCAGTTTTACTCAATTTAACGTCATTCCGTTTTGAGGTTTTTGACGGCGCCGCTACACAAAGGTTTGTTTGCGTTCTGTTATCAGAAAAACTTGTTGCCCAATCACGTTGAAACTGGCATCACGTGACGAACGCGTTCCAAAGTAGAGGTACATACACTTGTTTGAATTTTCCTGTTTCGCGTCTTCCCAAAAAAAAAATCAGTCTCGTTATTTAATTGTCGCACCTTGTACATAAGACAAATGACGTCCACAATATCACGTCTGAAATTATATTCCTTATATAAACTGCATCGGATATGAAAACATTTCGCTATAGAATAGAAGCAAAGGAGTTGTGTGCATTTTGTAGATCCGTTCACTTGATAAATGGTTAATTTCTTGGATGCCACAGATATTTGAAATCATGACTGCCACTAAAGACTACATTCTTTTCTTAGATGAATGGGAGCCATGTATTTTATAATAATTGACCTCTGCACCTAGGCGGCACGATAGCATGCTGGGCCAGATTCAATTACTGGTCCAGGAAACCGTTTCTAATTCCACGGAAAACCCTTAAGATGGATTGGATCGCAGGATTAGGACAGCACGGCATCTTTGGTGTTGCAGTCTACTAATGCTTTGAGGGTAAAATGAGGGCCATTGCCACCTGCTTGCTATCAGAAATAAATTGGGAAGATCTTCCAAAGGAAGTGATCGAATAATTAATAGATGTAGGAGGGTGTAACCGTTAAAGATATTAAATGTTCTAATGCTTAGTTTTAAATTTCCTAAAACTTTTCCCATTTAGTCCGAGTTCTTTACCCCCATGATGTTGGCTTTCAACGATTTGTATTTAGTTTTTATTTTTAACTTTTATATAGTTTTTGTAGATGCTACTAAATGTCCTTTAGAAATAAGTATATTTCTGCAGTACAAGGTAATATCAGAAAAGAAAACCTTAGTCGTGAAGATAACATTATAAAACCAGGGCAACTCATTAAAATACCCGGCATAAACGAAAAATTATATACAAATTTGTTTATTAATTAAGTACATAATAAATTAGCTATAAATTGGTTATAAATAAAAGTTCTATTAAGGAACTTATTCTAATTGTAATAATGGACTGCCAGACTTATTTAATTATTCCACAAAGAGCTAAGGCTATTTTTGGTACGACATTGGTAATGAATTCAATAGTAAACAAATGTTTATTCATTTGTTCTTGAAATTAACATACACAGTAATTTGTATTTCTACTTTAATAGAAAAATGTTACATTAGAATTTTTTCTTTTTTTAAGCCCTTTTACTTATTTTCCCAACAAGTTTAACATTTCCATATATTTGCTCCTGTTCTTCTACACTATTTTGTTGTTTTTTTCCCCATTTCCCTCATCCCCACTTCTTTTTCCCCTCAAATGGCTTCATTGGGTATTCGTTGTGGTGCTAATGAGGCGTGTTCGTTGTCTGGTTGTCCGCAGATCCCGCCGCGCCGATGCTCGAGTTGGCTTCGCCGAGCCCCAAACGGAGCCCCGAGCTGCCGCCGTTCGCCCTGGCCAGCGACCCGCCCTTCGCTGCCGCCGCTGAGCACGAGTTGGAGTCCTATTTTGATAACACGACGTCGACCAATGTGACAGCGCAACTCGGCACCACTGTTTACCTGCACTGTGTTGTCCGTCACCTCGGCGAAAGAACGGTAAGCAATCTATGACATCACTTTATCTCTAATTTTGCATGTTGTGTGATCATTATCTAGTGTGTTTATAAAATGCAATAGTGTCTAGGATTTTTTTCTCTGCTTGAAACTAAATACCGAAAGGTCAGAGCCAACGTTGGACAATTTTTTTTTTCCTGAGATTAATTGGCCAGCGGGCAATTTTGAAACTAAATTTAAATTAGAAAAGTCAAATTGGGGCTTAACTCATTTTTTATAAAATAGATTAACTATGAAAATATTCTCAGGAAAACTCTATTCTCCTTCGGCAATCTTTAATTAAATTTCCATATAACGTGAAAGTAAATGAATGGAAAGTCATTGGAGGATTTTTTTAAACTCCAGATCTCTATACATAATATAATTACAAACTGAAAATAGGAAAAGACATTTCTGCAACTGAGATTGAACTAGAACTTGATTAACTCTCCAATAGTAGCTTACTAGGATTTTCCAAAAAAACTCTGGTTTAATCAGTAGAAAGGCCTTTTCTTATTTTCAATTTTTAAACATCATTTCCTTTTTCTTATTAGCCCTGAAGTCAAAATGTCCATTTGTCTAACGCTAACAACTATTAATTATTACTTTTAATGGCGAAGTTCCTAGAAATCAAGGAGAACGGTTTGACTTACTTACTATTTTATCGGATAATCGAATAAATTCTAAGGTGATGAGCTTATGATTTCCATATAAGTGAATTCAAAATTAAAATTAATTAAATGTACAGGTGGAATGTACTCAGATGTTAATCCCCCGATGACTCCCTAAGTAGACAACACCAAACGTTGGAGACTCCCCTCAGATGAACACAGATTCCAAAACCTTCATGACATTCTGTCAAGATCTCCAGGATATAATAAGATCTCCAAGATATAATAATAATTGAAAACGTATTTATAAAGTTTAAAATAAATCAATGTTATTTTGAATTCACTTATATAGAAATCATCATATCATCACCTTAGAATTTATTTCAAAGTTTACTGAATGTACTGTTCATTAGATACTTTATTAAAATTCTTTATTAACAAATAATGTTATTTACGAGCTAAAAATCAATAGATGGCATGAATGCTAAAATTCTTAACCTAAGATTAAAAGAATAAAAATACCCGACAAATTATTGACAAGAAAACTAAGATGTTTGGAACTTCTTCATTCCTTGTTTTAAGTAAAGCTTCTCCAAAAATTAGAAATTTGACAACATCAATATAACCTATTAAAAAAGGTAACCATGAAATGTTACGTACTGACCTTCTTACAAAAATCCTCTTACATATCTGTATCAGTTCATGACCTTTTAATAATCGCCTAACTGATGAGCCAGAGATTTATTAAGAGGGAGAACAAACATGTATACACACTTTAATAAATGTTTTTACGGACTTTTCATAAGAACATAATGGAAAGTTTATTTCCGAAGATTATCACATGCATCAAATGAAGATGATTCCGATCGAAGAAGAGTACATTACCATTGAGACGTGAGAACTTGCCTCGATGAGAGGTGCCAGGACAATGGACAGAAACGGTAGTTCGTTGTAATTATATTAGATTGATGCAAAATTAATGGCCGATTGTATTTTGTAGATGTAGATAAGTCGGTATGCAAATTATTTCTCGACTATACAGTCATGTCGCACACCATTTTAAAGCTGTATGTCTTCTCTTTAAGCTGATGCTAAAAACTTGTTCTAACGCCTTACGTTGTGAAAGATTAGATCAATTTTGCAAATGCTGTCAACACAAGAGATACGCATCATTTTATTGCATGAGTTCAAACTTGGCCATAATGCTGCTGAAACATCTCGAAACAGTCATCAAAGCATGGACTGACGGGACAACTTCTCAACGTACAACGCGCAGGCAGTTTGAAAAATTCCCTGGCGGCAATACCATCCTTGAAAGTGACGGTGGTCGCGGCCGTCCAACGAACGTTGACGACAACCAATTGAAGACATTAATCAAAGATGACTCACATACATCAACACGAGAAGTTGCCGAAGAGCTTAAGGTAGACCATTTGGAAGTCGTTCGCCACCTGAAGCAAATTGGAAAGGTGAAAAAGCTCGATAAGTAAGTGCCCAAGTTGCACCAAAAGAAGGCTTTGGTGACTGTTTGGTGGTCTGTAACCGTACTCATTCATCACAGCTTCCTGAATCAGAGTGAAACCATTACTGCCTTCTCATACGTTATACAAATCGACGACGACATGCACCAGAAATTCAACAACAACGACGAGCATTAGTCAATCGGAAGACTAACCGGAAAGCTTGGCCGCCGTCGCAATGATCACCCGACAGAAGTTAAATGATCCTGCCTACGACAGTCTTGATCATGTACAATTGTAGCATTTCACCTGATCTTTCACTAACTGACTACCTCTTTTTCAAGCACCTCGACAATTTCCTACATGGGAGATGCTTCAAACACAACAAAGATGGAAAACTGCCTTCAACGAGTTCGTCGTCTCCAGAAGTCCAGAATTCTACACCACCGGAATAAGTATGCTTCTTTCTCGTTGGCAAAAGTGTGTTGACTCTGCTGGATGTTCCTTCGATTATTAAAGTGTTGTTTAAAACGAGTTATTGCATTTCAAAGTAGTCACTACACATCGGCCATTAATTTTTCACCAACCTAATAGAAGTCAAAGGTGACTTACATTCATCCCATGTTCAATAGTTAATTATAACTTTTTTACAGGGTTTTCTTTTGTTAGAATGTGTACACATTTTTGGCTCTCTCGCATATCCTTTTGTAAAGCATTGTTGACTAACTACTTCAGAAATGAATGGACACATATCAATTGAAAACTACAAGGTTTACAAATGATTAAAACGGTTTGACAAAATGGCAGTGTGTTTGCTCAAGAGATCACGAAATTGGCGATGCAAATGTGACCAATTGCTATCCTGTTGAAAGATTGCATCTGTAACATGAGACTATCCAAAAGCATATCTAGACAGGAATATACTCTGTTTCTTTCGGCGCACCGGGCAATTTAAACAAAACCGAAAGATATACTTCTCTTACATAACCTAATGGAACGGCAGCAAGAAATTCCTGAAACCGCTGTAATCAAATGTAAACGCCCTAATCATACGTATATTTGTAGATAAAGACGTGAAGATATATTTGTTTTTGACAATATTATTATAAATCGTCTTTAAAAGAGAAATTTCACACAATGCTAAAATGCAAGTTATCTTGGTAAATATTTTAAATCGTTAATGAACCTTTTATCCTTAAATATTAAGTTATTTACCGAAACCATTGACGTGTTATTGCAAATAATTATGAAACAAACAAATGAATAGCTAATTAAAATTATCATTAGAGAAATCGATCTCGCAATATAAACACTTATTTGCATTGTTCCCTGGAAGATTACACTGCATACTTAACAAAATTTACTTTAGAATTAAAGTGATTCCTCTTATCTGTGTGCATAACCATTCAGTTTGTTGAATATTTTATCTTTAATTAGTTTTTAATTGTCAATTATATTTTATCTTTAATTAGTTCTTATCTAACCTTTATTAAATTCTGAAAGAATTCTATCGATTGGCTTGTGACTTCGTTAATTTTAACAAAGATGAAAGATTATATGAAAATTTCATTACTTTAATGCCCTTTCTGTCATTACTGATAAAAATAGGAAAATCATCTACATACGTTTTCACAATAATAGTAGTATGAACCTTATGAATACATTTTATATTGATCTTTATAAATCCGTAAGATTTTCAATTTATGAGTGATTATATACTTTAGGTATCTTAAGTGTCCCTTATCCGCTTAACACAATCAATAATTTTTGAAGGGCAAATGAAATGTACGTATTGTAAAGAACGAAATATAGAATAAAAATATATTCGATAACCTTCCATGTTGCCGAGAGTGAAACAGAATCTCTCTTCGAAGATTCGTTGTTGGTTGGTTAGTTGAATTTGGAGTTGAATTATTGAGCGAGTGCGCGACTGTTCTATTTCACAGCCTCTAATTAACTCTGATTTTAAATGGAAACCATTTGGCAACTTTAAATAATAAAACACGCGTCGGCGATGAATAATAATAATTTATATAGTCCCCTGTGACGTTCGATAAGTAGACTCCAAACGAACTCCCTTTAAAAATCAGTTCAGGAATTGTGCGAGCAGAAATGGAGAGCGGAATAGGAATTGCAACGATTGTTCCATGGAATCGAACACTGCAGTCCTTCATTGATTAAAAAGCATTAGATGACATGAACTGTTTTTTTTTTCCTTTTTTTTTTCTTTTTTTTTTCTTTGAATGGTTATACGAGTTACGTAGTTCTTAAAAAAATAAAGATTCTCTTAAAAATAAAAGAGTCGTAAATTGCATTGGATACTAACATTCCAGAGGTGGCACGGGTGTTTTAACACGGGTGGTAAAGCGCGGTCTGTGAGACCGCATTTTGAGACTACTTTTTTTAATGTTCAGAAATGAAATTCATGAATATTTTTATCTGTCACTTAATTTACCTCATTATTAATAGAACGCCTCAAAAAACTTTTCAATATTATCTAAAAAAACGCAACTTTTAGAAAGAAATTTAAAAACCCTTCTTTTTCCGTCAAAATTAGACATGAATATTTCAGGAAAGGCATTTATAAAAATAAAATAGTTGAAAATTGATACTTTGCATTATTTTTACTTTTCATACATATATACTTTCTTACATAAAAGAAAAACCATTATAAAAATGAATAATAGCATTCATTTCTCAGAGGATAAAATTGCCTATTATTTATTATAAAAAAAAACTATAAAATAATATAAACGGAGGTTAATTATATTTATAGAAGAGTTTATTGCTCGTGAAATTCAGAAAACAGCATTAGTATACTTGCATT
>JAHWFO010002284.1:1130674-1191984 GCA_023313115.1 Rhysida immarginata
AATCTTTACGTATGGAAGAATATTTCCAAGAAAGTGGGAGGAGGGAATTAAATAAATAAAACGGGAAAGGTTTACTGAATTGTATTTCGGTTGGGCGTTTTTTTTTTCATTCTCCTTGCCCCCTTTTTTCCATTTCGGGGTAATACGATAGGCGGACGCAGCTGGTTGTAAGGTTTCAGACGACGCCGTGTGACAGACGGAACTCCCTTGTTTTGCCTCCGTTCGTCTGCGGGGGTTCCTATAGCCTTGCCTCTAATTTATCTCCTTCATGTTTTCTTCTCCCCCTTCTTTTACAAAGAATAACATGTAAAGATTTTCCCATAAAATATGCTCCAACTTGTACGACGAGCAAGAGGAGAAATGTGACCTTTATTAAAACTGACATTTCTTATTTTAAATTTTCGTTTTTATATATAAAACGGAATTCTCTTATTGAATTCTGATGAAAACACAATTACGGGGTTTTACTGCAACTATTTAAAGATTTTATAAGAGAATTAAATATTAAGAATATTAAAATGTCCTTTATTATTACATGTGTCATAACGAAAGGAGTTGCATAAATTTAGTTGCCACTTGGACGTGTAATCCAATTGTATCTTCATTATATTTATCAAAATAAATGGATTTAATTTATCACAATAAATGAGTTTAATGACATTACCATAATAAATGAATGTAATTTAAATTTAATAAAGATTTGTTAAATATTGACAAACATGCTTATTAACTCTTGCATGCTTAAAATAACTAAAACAGTTTTTTTTATAAGTTATGCAAAGGGGAATGTTTATTCAATTAGCAGTAGAATTTAAACTGTAATTAGAAATGTTTATGTCAACCGCACATTAATATTTTTAAAAATGTATAAAAATTAAAGCATGGATTCTCTTAAAATATTTATAATGCCACAAAATGATTTTTAAAATCTAATGCTTTTCTCCCCATTTCTAAGAGTATATCTATAGGAGAAAAGCATATCTATACAGACCTTAATCTAATATTTAAAACTTTGATCGAACGCCCAAAATCTGTTGCGACTGTAGTTTATACCATCTTGAAATTTATTATTTAAAATTAGGATATTGTACAAGTTTTAGAAAATTCATTCCTTGTCTATGAAAAATTGAGTTAAAATGAGTAAATTCTAAAATAAATGTTAATAATATCGAAAAAGCAATAGTCTTATTGCTGAAGATTGCAAATGTTGTAGATGAATATGAAGTTCCTGATGATTTTTCAAGAAATATCGTTTCAGTAACTGAAATGTGTGCCCTTTCAATGATCAAGGAGAGTTTATTGGAAAAAAAAGTGCTGAAATTCTCGAGTTGTTTGGAAAACATTTTTTTCTATAGATGTTTCTCATCTAACAGTAAGTGTAGTAAAGTTTATCTTTAAATATCTAGAACAAGATTATAAAACGTCAAGGTTTGGTTTGGTTGGTATTAACTACTTTCAAGTACTATGGTCATATCAGGACGACGTTATAGACGGGGTGCGTGTTTACAAATATTAGCTTACTTCATGCCTAGACGTATTTCCGGCTTCGAAATAACTGCACTTTCGTTGTTGGCTATGACTAAAAGTCGAAATAATTCAGTTTGACCGCGATTTATCATTAATTTTTTATCGAGTCGGAGATCATAAAACGGTACACAGAAATCGATGAAACGTTGCTTTACTCAATAAATTCGCGTATTGCGAATTGATTGAACAAGGAGCAACACAATACGGCATTTTTATTGGTTAATTCATTCGTTGTTTACTCTTTTCTGCCTCAGATAATTCTATGATCGGAAGTAAAGGAAGGTACAGAAAATGGTGCATTCGCGTTCCTACCTTCTGCGCACCCCGTCTACAGGGGGCGCAAATTTTGCTTTGCCAGGGTTCTTTAACGTAGAGCCGGCAAACGACTACACGGGAACAACGGGGTTTTACTTTCTTATCGGAGGAAGTCCATGATCTCAGGATTTCCCCCTGAAAAATCCTCGTCGTCCTCGGCCGGGATCGAACCCGCGTCCTCGGGCATCAGAGGCGATAACGCAATCACTGAGGCCGATTAAAATGTTAAACTGAAAATTAAAAAGTTAAGATGAGTAATCAGAAAGTTTGTAGATGAATATGAAGTTCTTCTAACCACGGCAATGGAAGTTCCCTAAGATTGTTTTAGTTTGTATCTTGACTTTCCTTATTAAATGATCTTTCAATTCTTAGCAGGTTGAATTTTAGCCTTTCAGATCCCTCTCTCCCTCTGATTAATTGGTTAGCAGTGACCATTAAAGTGGAGTTCGTATGGAATCCAGGTATCCACTTTCTTAACCTCGTCCGTAGCTGCCCTAACGTAACCAATTGTCGCTGGCGATAAGAGAAGGTCGCCATTATGCTCACGTTTTGAGGACGCTGGTTTTTCTTCAATTTTTTCGACCTAGTAAAATGATGAACTTCAATCAGGTTTAATAGAAAATGGGTTATAAAAGATTCATATTACAACGAATATAGATAGACATATTTTGGTAATTCGTATTTATTTTCTTTTTAAGATGAGGGTTTATTATATTTCGAAGTGTCCACACGAGATTTTCTCGTCTAGAAATAAATACTGCGAATGGGTTTCAGTTTTTATGAAGTTTTATTTAAATGAAATACAACTCGAAAACATTGAAAATACTGTTTATTTCTCGCTTGATGTATATTATGATTAAACGTTTGATACTAAACTTTTTTCTCAATGTATTTTTATTTGAAAACCATATTTAAGCTAAAGGACATTTCCGATTCAGTGTTTGTACCGTTCATGTAATTCACATTTAAAGGAATGATCATATAATTGGGTCGATTTGAAGGCATATTGACTTCTTTATTGAAGTGGTGCCATCACGAATTAATAAAAAATGTTATTTGAATTTTTTTTCTGTCAAGTCCGTTTTTAAAGGATAAAAAGAATACAGTTATGTCAGCAGTTGGCGGACTCGTGTAGTTGCGGAGGGAGCAAGGGGAGAGCGTGTGTGTTATGGGGGCGGACGACGGTGTTCGTGTGGATGCCTTGGGACTTTCCTGGACGGAAATGGGCAGAGCCCGGTGCAAGAGCCGGGTGTTCGTGTAGAGGTCGCCTATTGTGTGACGTGTCTGTTTGGAGAAGTGATTTCCTCATCCAGTTTCCAAAAGACTCTGGTCGGAAGAAAACTCCAGCGCCAAGGTAATATTTCTTGAGACTTTCTATAAGCACGAGACGTGAGGGACAATCACCAACGCCGCCTATCGGCGACTCTGTTCGAGAGCGTTGTAATCACCGGAGGGTGGAAAAGGAGGCGGCGGCGATGGCGGTGGTGGAGGGGGTTATTGGCAGGAGTGTGGCACTACGCATGTGCTTCTACCGCCCAAACAACAGCTTGTGCCGGGAAACTGATCTCAGATAAGAATCACGAGCTAGTAACCTCCAGGTCATGGGGGTCTCTCTTTGGAGAGTCTTATGGTCCCCCTTTTCCTTCTCCTTTCCCATACTTGACGGACCAATTTTCACGACCTGGAATAATGTTGCTGCAAAGAATGAGGCTGATGACGTCACGCAAAAGAGATCGACTATGATCAGCGGCTTTGCCACCGAACGTGACCGAGACTAAGAATTCGTCGCATAAATATTTTGCAAGCATTGATTTATTTACCTTTTCTCTTTTTCGAACTGCTTAAGGTAGATTCTTTTCCTTAAAAAATATGGAAAAACAACGCATTAAGAGGCAAAAAATGAAATCAAATTGGAATCCGAACTCGTTTTAAGGCATTGAGAGTAAAGAGAGCTAAGCAAGATTTTACAAATACTTCATATATTTAAAGTAACTTTGATTACTGATCTTAATATATTTATATAACTTTCTAAGATACAGTTTTCCGCATCCTACGATATTAATTTCTTGCTTGTTTTTACGTTTTATCATAACATAAATTATAAGATTGAATTTAATATGGGAAGATGCCCGAACTGAAATAAGAGTCATTCCTAACTTTCTGTACATACAATTGATTTTTCATTAGCAAATCCGACAAAGAACGAGAAAAATTATTTTGAGGAACTGATTAAAAGAATTGAAGACATTTTCTTTCCATATTATGAGGTGCCACCCAAAATTTCCGAGACATTTCTTGTAAAAAACAGAAAAAGTATCTTGCACCCTAATTTCCGCTGTCACCTTTAAAGTAGTCACCTCAGACACGCATGCAACGATCCCAGCGATTTTCCTATTTTTAGAAGCACTCCTGGAAATCCGTAGGGTGTTCAAGACCAGTTGCGATTCTACTTGGATATGAAGTGGAGTCAAAACGTCGCCCTTTTATTTTAGGGAAGAGGTAGAAGTCGCAGGGCGCTAGGCCAGGAGAGTAGGGTGGGTGGGGGACCATTGCCATGTATTTTTTTTTTGCCAGGAATTCCTTCACAACAAGCGAGGTGCGTGCGGCCGCGTTGTCATGGTGGAGCAACCAGTCTTCGTTCTTCTACATCTCGAGCCGTTTGCACGAAATTTTCCCTCAATCTCTTCAAAACCTCGCATTAACACTTCCTGTTGGCAGTTTGAACAGGTCGAATAATATGGAAATTCGCAGAAGTACAAGAACACGTTACAACACAATAATTAATCGCAAAGAAATGCACCCACGTTTACGAAACTTGGCAGAACAGTAGCTGCAAGTTCCACCAAAAGGCAAGTAAAGGCTGGTTTCCATTTAGCGTCGGTTTGGCGTCTCGTCACGTGCGGCGTCCTTTTTGCTTCGGCGTCCTTTTTTGCAATCGTCGCCTGTGATTAGCACGCGAGCGCGGTCGTTTTCCATTTAGCGACTTTCAACCGTTATCCTGACTCTGGTCTGATTTGATTGGTCGAGTCACTGCAAACAATTGTCGCTCTCTCAAGGTGATGGAAAGAGGATCAAGTTCACGCTTTGAATTTATTACTATATCATTTTTACTTAATAAATAAATGATTCATCAAATTTTTATAACCTGTTTATTAATAAATTCACGAGGGAAAAGTCGCGAGAACCCGTGTCGGCGAACAGCAGCTACGGTAGTCATGATTCTCCATCTGAATCGGCGAAGACAACTACCCAGAAGCCATAGCGAAGTAGATCGCACCTGATTGGCTAGATCAAAAAGACGCCTGAAAAAGACGTCTAAAAATCTAGCCATGCCAGATCTTGAAAAGACGCGTGACCGACGTCGGACCGACGCCGAACAGAAGCAGACGCTTAATAGACGCTAATTGGAAAACGAGTGCGTTTTTCAAAAATTCCCAAAAAAGACGCACACGCCTAACAAACGCCAAACCGACGCTAAATGGAAACCAGCCTTAACGGCAGAACCTCGTATTGTTTTTGGTTTGGGCGGAATATTCAAATTCTCGGATATTTTGGGTAGCACCTCGTTTAACAGTCTGATCCTGTTTCAAAACTATGAACCACAATAGGTAAAAGCTTGTTTTTCTAACACGCGTGATATTTAAAGTTCCGGATATCTCCCATTTTTAAATACTGAAAGAACTTATATACAGAATGGTCAACCTACCAAACTGAATTTATTTTCAAAATATTTATTAAAGCATTACACAAATAACCTAATCTCATTTCAGAAGTATATAGATTGGCGCCTAATGTTGGGAATTGATAAGTTCATGAGTCCATGACTTCACAAAAAGGTCGGCGTCATTTTCTCGTTTCCTCTCCAACCGTAACAACAGCAGTTTGTGTGATGTGCATGTGAGAATGTCGTAATTCCCATCATTTTGTATTTTGCTCCAAAAAGTGATAAACGTTAGAGATTTATAACTTTGCTTTAGAAAACGTACATGAGAAAGCACTTCGTGCTTACGATGATTCACATCTTAACGAAGCAGATGAAGGAGGTTTTGAAAAATAGATTCCAGGAATATTTCCAAAATCTTTATGAATGTTGCCAAACATCTATAAATTGTTTCTCGAAGGAATGTACTCGACGTTATGTTGTGTAAATTGCATGCATAAACGCATTTCGGGATCTTTTGAAGTTAAACACGATAAAAATCACATTAATGAAGAACTGATAATTGATTAAAGTCATTAGACGAAGATCTAATTAATCGATGCCAATTAATATTACGTACTGGTCAATTTCTTCGACTTAGACTATAATTTGTAAAGAATTTCGTACCAATTTCTTTTTTGTACTTCATCCTCAGAACTAGAGGCTGCAGAATGTTTGGATATCATCTTGAAATCCATGCGGCAAATCTCGTAACCAAAAACTTTACTAAGGATTTCGATAATATGATATCTTTCTTTTCTGCTTCCACTTGTTTGCCATTTTTGTAAATTTTGCTGCGTTGAAGATTTTTTTTACCCCCTTACTGAAGACCACTCGCTGATGATTTTATTTCTTTATCTCTCTCCCTCTCATATTTTGAAGGAGGGAGAGACTTCATAATTTTTTGAAGCTTTTCTTTGCGTTACGGATTTCGGCCGTTTCCCTCGATGATTTCGATCCGCTTTTAGTTTGCGTGTAGACTGGGACTTCCAAAACACTCGATCTCCCCGCAGATTTTAACTCCGCTTCTTTATTTGCATAAAATCGACATTTTCTGTTTGTCATCATCATCGTCGTCCTCGTCGTCGTCATTATTATTTTCTAGAATGGGGGAAGTCAAATACAGAGAAATTAAAAAGGCTCATGTTTTTTTCCTTAGAATGTAATTATACTTCTTTTGTTTTTAAATTAGTGAAATTGAGAATAAAGAACTGAGATCGGCAGCAACAATAAACAGAAAGTTTTTGCAATACAATGTAAGGAACCCATTTTAATCATTTAGGGAAAATATTTAAAATAAAAATTAATCGCTATAAGTAAGTTGTTATATCTTCAAAAGTTGAAGTTTTCTATGATATAAATGAAGTAAGGTTCCACAAAATTAAAATGTTCATTTTTACTGTATATTCACATTCAAATATTACAAAATTTCATCTAAAAAGAGCCCGAGCAACGACGGGGATATCAGCTGGTGTTGTATAAAATTAAAAGCAATTTCTAGTAAAAATCATTAAAAAAAAAGGGGATTTAATCAAACTGTTTGCACTAAACTTGAGAGTAATAAATGACTATTACTGTTTACACTTTTATGTATAATTACGTAGATAGGCAGACACATATCGACATTATAAGCAAAAATATGGTTATCGGGTTATTATGGAACAAAACACAAAATTTTATTTCTAAAGGTATGTATTTCAAAATGACAGCTTTTAAGCATGAATCATCTCCGTCGTCAATATTGTGTTATTAAGTAGCGGAAGAATGGAGCTACTTATTGTTTTCACGATGTCCGTCTGTCTGTCCGTCCGTCCGTCCCCTTCATAATTTCCGCATTTTTTGAGGTAGAAGGTTGAAATTCGGAATGTAGCTTACTACAGGCATGTGTACCTTCACTATTTAGTTTGGTTACGATTGGCCCACTGGGGTCGGAGTTTCGCGGGCGGAAATTAAGGGGGACCAAAAGATCTACGCGTATTTATGCATATAAAGGAATGAAATTCGGTGTGCAGGTTCCTCTAAGCAAGCAGGTTCCTCTAAGCAAAATCACTGTAAAGTTTGGGCCAAATTGTCCCAATAGGATCGGAGTTATGGGGGATGGCAATCACTTGATCTTTAGAAATATGGCAACATATGGAGTGTCATATATCATTCGATCGAAAATGATGAGGAAGTAAAGAAGATAGGGTTCTTTTATATTTTCTAAATACAAGGTTCGAGAAAATCAATTTTTGATTTTAAAAAATGTGGGGTTAAAAAGTGCAGATGAAGGAATAAAAAAGTAGATGAATTCAGGGCTTCCGCTACTTTCCTATACCTTCCCCGGGAGGCTTAACTTCTTGTTCATAGACACAAATAAATAGGTGTTAGGTGTTATAATAAGTTTGGGAACGACTGCTTTAAAGAAACGAAATCAACGACATCTGTTCAACGCAAAGTTCGAAAACAGTTTAGAAAAGATCCTCCCAATAGACAACTGGGGAAGACAGATTTCTTGAATCTGGATATTTTATGCGTCACGAAAACGCCACTGGACGACCACGCGTTTTTAGTCCTTGAAAGCTTTAGACATCTCGCTTCTCGTGAGACTGGTATTGGAAAACCAAGGCATAGAGCGCTAGCTCCGGATACGTATGCACATGAAAGCATGTAGATACGCAGTGCTGTAAGCAATTGCAGGCGCAGATAAATGGCTCCTCGGGAATTCTAATCAAAACGTTAAATTGAGTAGATGACAGTATATTCCGGGAAAACGAACTTTTTTTTTTTTTTTTTCTTATGAGGCAACATTTCATGTAAATGGGAAAGTGAACACCCACGATTTCAATGAATGAGATATCTAAAATCCAAAATACAATTCTGAAACAGGTTCGTATTGTATAGCAGCCTAAAAGTTTCGAGCGTTTCGAGTGACACAAGGAAGTTCTCGTATTTTCTTTTGTCTAGACAGTAAAAACGGATACGAAACGTTCCACCAAATAATGCAAACCGCCTTTGGAAATAATTGTCTGAGCCGTAGCAAGGTATTCGAATGGTTTACGTTTCAAGAATGGGCGTGAGTCGCTGTAAGAAATCTGAGTGAGGGGCATCCCTTACCGATAAAAAAGTTAAAGTCGAATCCCATTATTACGAACCTATTAATACGAAATTGTCTTTGATGCTGGTCCTGTGTATAATATTACCAAGTATAATATAACACACTGCTTCTTTTCACCAAAATTCGGACAATACAAAAAGGCAGAAGAGATTAATTCCAAGAAAGTTAACATTATTTGATGTTTTTATCGTAAAAAAAAGATTAAAAAAGTGAAAAAAAAAATTATTTTGGTCCTTAGTGTAAATGAACAATAGAGCATTGGATGTAAGAACTGCGAATTCTGCATATAAAAATCTTCGAAATGAAAATGAAGATAGCGAATCTAAAGTGATGAGACGACACAGAAAAATCTGCACCATCTAACAAGTGTATGTTGTCGATTTTAGAATTAAGTTGTGCAAACTGTATGGTAGTGATGATCCACCAGATCTTTTCAATTTGTATAGTTCTGTGAACAGTGCTATTACAAAAAATTATATTCGTTCATGTAAACACGTGTCAATAACCAGTTACGATATTAAATTGATTCTGGAATAAACGACTGGGCAAAATTTTTAGACTTAACTCGTACTCAAAACTAATACTACGAACAGAATTTTTGGGTCCCTTGAGTATGGTAATAACGGGATTTAACTCTATATTGAAAATTAATTCAATTTTAATATATTCTTTTTTCTCTTATTTGAGTATTTATTTTAGTGTAATCCTGGAACTTTTTGAAAGCAGTATGTAACAAATCCAAGTATCATTTGATTTCAGCTCGTTGTTATACATCATAAAATAATGAATTATTCCCCTTTTAAATTCTTTGGAAAAAATCAATGTAAATATTCAAATTTCATACAGCGTATTTTAAAGGATTTAGGGAATTACAGTATCTGGTCTTAGTAATTCTCAATCAGTTATTAAGGATGCATGATCATCCTCCTAAAAAAAATCTCTTATTATAAGATTTTTCTTATTTACTTGATTATAAAGTATATTATTATAGATAATATATAGGACTATGCTTTAATGATAATTTAAGAGCAGGTAAATAGCAACTGTTCTTTATTCTTAACCACAATCTATATTTATCCGAATTGTTCAGGCGCATGTTTCTTATAGATGTTCCATCGACGAACGATTCATCAAGGTTCGGTAAGCGATTATCTTCTATTCCGCTAGAAGTATTCATCTGTCGTCATCCTTAAAATCATCATATTTCTGTAGGAATGCTTATTTCACTTGTCATCGACGCCATCAAATCCGCAGATGATCATGAAACTAATATTCTTTAGTTGAAGTCGCAATGGAAACCGCCTTTTTTCTTTTGTTTACATTTTCGTGCATCCTTTCCTGCATTTCCTGCTTCATCAATAATTACCATTCAAACATCGTTTTATTTGTTATCTATTACAGGAAACTGCTCTCTAGACAAGTTGACTCGTTGTGTCGTTGTTTTATAATTCATAAGCAGGCCGTTTTTACATATTTTTATGTAACAGTAAAGGAAAAAAATTAGCTAGTTGTTTCAATGCATTTTGGCTGAACTTACGACTTCCTGGCTGTAGTAATGAGAATTTTTTAGAACTAATATCACTGAATTAACTAGCAGCACAAAGTTTTCCTAAGCAAATGAGATGTTATTGCATTCGCCAATAAGAAGATTACATTTAACTGACAATACCGATCGAAGGCTTTAGGTTCTTTTTTTTTTTTTTTTTAATATAAAGAGATTATCCCTATTTATTAAAGAGAATTGCTTATTATGCTATTGGTGTTTTTAAAAGAAGATTTAAGTTCTTTGTCGCAGCAATCTAGAATAAAAAAACTAAACGAAAGGGACATTACTCCCTCTGTTGAAGAAATTTAAGAATTCTCCAAAATTTTACTCTAGAGCCAGCCAGTCTTTGTTCTCCCTGTTCTTTGTAGTAGAAATGAAATAAAAGAATTTCTTCCAAACATCAAAAGACACAAACCGTCCTTTCAAAACATTAATTAAGATTGGAACAAACAAACATAATAGAGTTGCATTCAAAATGCATTTGCTCTATTTAAAGGAGAAATTTTTAGCGACACTGTGAGGTACAACTGGACCATAGTCCATAGTGAATATCGATTTTTCGAAAACTTTGATGACCATTTCCCATAAGAGGATTTTGCGTGCAGATATTCAAATGTTCTTCATAATCTGCTTTGTTTTATCGACCGACAGAAACGCGTTCTCTCAGATCTTAAGCGGACAGACATGAAATAAAAAATATTAGTTCTATTATTTGATCCACGTTGAGCTATTTTTTTAAAATTATTAATTTTAAAAAGACATATTCTAAGTATATAAGACATATTAATTCTGGAAATTCATACTTATTTTTTGCGACATGAACAGTTATATGAGATCCAACACATCTTTTTATTTATATTTGTGTAATTAACAAAATTATAAATATTTTTATGATATGAATAGAATATCTAAAACAGAATTGATATGAGAAATCAAATCATCTTCTTTCATGTCATTCTATACATATATAAGACTTAAGAATATAAAACAAGCATACCCCCCTTAATACGAACAGATACTATAACTAATAAACCATTAAGGAATGAAATAACCAAGTACCGAAAGGTTAAACTAAACCATTCGCGGAACCATATTTTAAACCGCCCTATGTTACTATTGTAAGTTTCTAATGGACCATAATGATTCATTAAACCACGTACCTTTAAACCAATTTGGATTATCATTAATTTTACTTTATATTCATTCATGACACATCATCCCAATTTGTTTGATATATTACATGCCATATCATTGAAAATATTTGAGGTTGTCATAAGGGTACCATTATAGCACGTGCCGTTGTTTCGATTTCAACCATTTTCAAAATGGTTGATTCCCAGAACCATATTTATTAATTGGCGAAAATAGTAATTTATATAAGCTTCTATCTCGTCATTACGATTTGTTTTCTATATTACTTAATACATATCTCCATTGAAAATTGCTTGGTGGGGTCGTGAAGGTACCATTTGTGCACGTGCTATTGAAACGACTTAGATAATTTTGTGGTTGGTTCGTGCCATATACCATATTCATCGACTGACGAAAATAGTAATGAATAACCGCTTCTGTCTCGTCATTACGATTTGTTTGATATATTACTTAATATGTCTTCCCATTGAAAATTGCTTGGCGGGAAAATTGAGGTACCATTTGTGCACGTGCCAATAAACCAATTTAGACAAAATTTGTGATTGGTTCGTGTCATGAACCATATTCATCGACTGACGAAAGCAGATTTTGAAAATTTTTCATAGCCTCGGAGGAATTAGTTACGAACGGACGGACAGACAGACAGACACGTTTCCCCACACTGATAGCATAAAGCACCTTTCGGTACTTAATAATGTTCCTGTTAAACAAATAAAATACTGTGGTTCGGCAAAATTACATATAGGCAGCCTTAGCCAGGCCATTTAGTTTCCTCTATTTTGGTATTCCTATTCGCTCCATGGAACATGGCTTGGAGAATACACAAAAGCTTTTATCTGTTTTTATCTTTTCGCAGAAGCTGCATTTAAACTTTCTGTTAAATTAACACATCCAGCACCTATATCTCCGAAACTAATGGACGTACACGCGCCTAAACTGGAAAGATAACGGGCTATGTGCTTCCAGTAAATCTTCCAAGTTCCATTCAAATCTATTAACATTCAGTTTCTGATGGATTTCAGTTCCAAAATCCACCGTTTACAAAAGCATTCCAATCGTTTCACATTGTAATATGTGAGGCTTAGGGTCTCTAAGACCCAAGAGTATAATTTCCAGGGTTAAATGCATAATATAAAGATGGCACTACATTGAGATTGGGAATATCAAAATTAATCGATTTTTTTTTAATAAACTTCATTTATTCCAGTTACATAGCAGCTTCATTACATTTGGATTTGCAAGCCTAATTTAAATCCTCTTTAAGTATAATTTAAGGGGGCTATTACATGGAATTGGTGCTATAGTCCAAAAAAAATTCGTTTATAAGTAATAGCGGGAAGGTGTTGTTACTTATCTTCTTTATGAAGACAACATTTGATATTATCAACTTGATAATGAAATTTTAGTGTTTGTAATTTGTAAGCTGCTAATTTATACCAGTACTTCGCGGTTTAATTAAAATTCAAACAAACAACCATTTACATTATCATCGGTTAGGTTTTCTGGTTTGCGGGTTTTTAATAGGATTTCATCCAAAAATTTGCCCACAATGGAAAGGAAGACGACGGTATATTTATTACAATCGATTTTAAACATTTCTGTAACTCTAGCGTTATTCGATATGCTTCATTAATATGTTCCGAAATTGCTTATTCTTTGGTTAATTCTTCGGAATTATATGCAAATGGATTAACCAATGTTTTTATGGAGGATGTATACTTACATTTTGAGTTACATGGCAGTGGATTATTTGAATATCTGTGTTCTATGATTACTGTGTTGGATTCATTCGGGTTGTTAGGAGAAATCGTTCCCTAGAGGATGATAAAAAAAATGAGGGTGAGGGGAAGCGAAGCTTGTAATGTTGGTCACTTGACGAGTGGCATCTGCGGATGGCGTTTCGATGGCGGGCGCGAGGGCCCCCTTTCACCAAAGATGATCATCCTTCTTGTCAGCGACCGAGTAAGTAATAGGTTCCGTACTGGGTTGTTATCATTTTCGCTACAGTGGAAACCAGTCGAATCGTGGAAGTGAGCGAGATGAAGCAATGGCCCCGGGAGTGGACTGTGCGTGACCAACTCTTTTTCTCCGATCCGAAATATCGCTTGTCAACGAGATAGCCTCGCTCCACCGTGTCGTCTTGGTTGTCGCATGCTATTTTTTTTGTCTGTCTCTTCCTCCTCTTCATCTCTCTCCTCGCTTATTCTCCTTCCCTCCTTCTTCCAAATATTTTCCTCTAACGGTGCCCTCCTCCTTCTCTCTCGACTCTCCTATCCTCGTGACTCCTTTGGATTCTTTTATCTTCTGTCAGAGGCCCGCTTTACTTATCGGCCGAGATCCTCGGTGAGCGGCAGCTTAGCGGAAGACATAATGGGGGCGTCGGATCACATAGACCGAAGGTTGGAGTCGCTTCTATCCCCCTCCCATCCCCCCACCCTCATGCCACAATCCACCCGCTCCTTCCTCAATCAAGCAGCACTCTGCTGACTTCCGTCGGTTGTATCCGCCGCAGCTTCCATCCAATCCCATTCCCCTCCATACACCCATCCACCCACCCACCAGCCAACCCACCAACTCTCTCTCTTTCTCTCCTCTCCATCCGATTTCACTCAGTTCTCTGGTTTCCTTCGCGTGTTTGTCTCTCTCTCGCTCTCGCTCCATTTGTCATTCTCCTTTCCTATCTTCTTTTGCCCTGTTGGAGAGATACATTGTCTGTCAATCAATGTCAGAAATTGCTATCGTCTCATTAATTAATAGAGTTTAGTCTTTTTCCCTTGTTAATAATTTTTGGGGAAAATCTAAAGGAGATGTGAAAGAAAATATTTCTCAAAATGTCCAAATTTGCTTTTGGAAAAGTTGAAGTTCATTGCGTTAGTTAAATGAAAAAAGTTTTTCTTAATCAAATTTCGTTTAGTCGCACAAGTTAGTCTAAAACAATTCGAACACTTATACGACGTGTAAAAATACATGTCGGCCAACAAGTCTTTCCAAGTTTACAAAATTTTATTACAAAGAAGCTACTACAGTCACAACTGTATGGTTAGTAGAAAGAGAGAGAATTATATAAAGAAAATGTTCAATTTAAATGTTTATATGAAAAAAAGATGTGGATTGCTGTTTGAACCGTTGTCCTTTGCGGAATTTCCTCCACGGCACAGCCGAAGAGATGGAAGTCGCAAGGGGGCAAATCCGGGTTGTAAGGAGGATATTCGCGAACCTCCCATTTCTTCTTGGCTAGCGCATCCACAACAACTTTTGCGACATGAAGGGGTGCATTGTCGTGGAGAATTGACTCTTGAAGACAGAATGCCATAGTGTGTGCTTGTTTTTGATAGCATCTTATTTCGCGGCGGAATTTTCCGTCTCCTTAAACAGTAGGATGCGTGCATCTGAGAAAAGTGTGTACAATACTGCTAATTAAATATTACTCTTTCTTTTTGCTTGTGTCCCTGTTCCTTGCCTTCTTCTATTTGACTCGAAGGAATTTCATTTGAATACGCCTCATATATAAAGATCTGAGATCGCCAGTTCGAATCCAGGCACGAATAACGTATTTTTTCATTTTTATAATTTTTTAGTTTTTTTATCGTCACCTGATATCATGTTATGCGATTTTTTTCTGCATTTTGAATCTCTATTTACGTTTCTTTTTCCCAAAAAATTTCCTTTAAACGTACATACTTAAGTGTTTCATCTATTATTAAAAAAGACTAGCAAGCCAACTGAAATCGGAAAATGATTTTATCAGAAAATTGTTACACATGTGAGTATACTGGATAAATGAGAACATGATATGGCTGAAACATGGTTAGTCAGTATACATTCACGATTAGGCGCGCCCCATTACATAATCCTTTTGCAGGGTTAAAATATCTTAAAACGACATCGGATGAACCAATGATGGATACTAAAGGTAGACCCCGAAAGTCTATCTTTGCCATACTTGAAGCCGAAAATGAGTGAAGGTGATACAAAACACATGGTTAAACATGAGTAGCTGATTAATAATTCTTTCGCACGTCGATCTCGGAGTGAAAAGTTTACCTTTTCGTTAACTTTGTATTTTAAATATTTTATTAAAATTTACAAACAATTTTTCGATCATGGTTTCAATTTCAATTTCGTTTCGATCATCTTTCAGTTACGTATTTTCATTTTAGTTACGTATTTATGATTTATGCTTGTGGACAGTGATTCCTGATCTTTTTTCGTGTCAATTTGTACAGTTGTACGCGGAATAATTTTGAGGAATGGTTTTGAATTAATTATTCCTCGGGCCCAAAATCCTCAAAAACTACTCCACAGCTCACTTCTGCCCAGAACTGCCATAGCTTCAATTGGCTTAATTTGGGTAGCAATGTTAACAATAGGATTCGGAATCTACCTTTAGTATACGTCATCGGTGCACAGCATTCTCAACAGTAGAACGTATCATAGGAATGTTTGTCACAATCTTTTATGTAGTCCTTTAAGTCCGCCATGTTCGAGGCATCCACGGTAGACGCTACAATCAGCAAGAACTTTAACAAAAATGAACTGACTTCATGGGTCAAAAACCTTCCCAGAAAAATATTCAGTCGAATAGCGAAAACTCCATCAAAATCGGATCAGTAGTTTTTGATTGGTTTGTTTGGTATTAACGTTCTTTTCAACTGCCATGGTCATTTCATGCCGGCGAAATAGCGGCCGCAAATTTTGCTTCGCAAGGGTTCTTTAACGTGCAGCCGGCAAACGACTACACGGGACCAACGGCTTTACTTCCCTTCCATTACGTATATTGCGCAGGAATTCTCCTGAAAAAATCCTCGTCGTCCTCGGCCGGGGTCGAACCCGCGTCCTCGGGCATCAGAGGTGATTCCGCAACCACTGAGCCACCGAGGCCGATCAGTAGTTTTTGAAAAAATCGCGAACATACATACATATATACGGGTCAATTTTGAAGATTGCGAAAGAATGGTCCTTAAGAATTCTGCTGTAAAGATTCAACAAACAGTAATTTCATGAATATAATAGAAATCTGAGGTCATGGTGCGATTCAGAAACCCAAATTTGATGTTTATAGTCCCGGTCAGATAAAAATGGACCTCATCTCCTCAGATATTTTTACACAAGAATTCCTGCGCAATATACGTACATCTCCAACTCTCGCGCTACCTCTACGGGCGCTGATATAAACAGCAACATATCCGTCTGATTTATCGGCAATCATGATTGTAACTTCTTTGGTTGCACTAGTTTGAGTCTTCAAGAGTCTGTTCTTCGGGCTTCCAAATCACCGTTTTAACTGATAGATAACTTTTACTCAAGTAAAAGCAACTGAAATTAACTCTGAGTGGTTAATGCATTGCAATGGTTCAAATAAAATAATTTTAGAACAAGCAAAGTTAAAGTAAGACGATTATCAATACAGGCTGTTAAGGGAGATATGAGTACAAACGACTATAACTGCAAACGCAGATAGAAAAGGTGTTACCATATGCAGAATAGGTATTGTTGTGATTCCAATTTTGAAAAAGCTGTGAAAATGACGACCAAACATCTTTTCACTATGATGGAATGGCACATTACCGATAAGAATTGAGCCACTACGTGATAGAGAAAGGGGCGCCACGGATGGTTTGGTCGTTAGCAATTTCAGCTTTGAGAAGATTCTTCGAAGTTGCAAAGAAAGCCCTAGATGACACCAATGAACCAGGCGCATTTTTCTGCTGAGACAAAGACAAAGGCTTCTTTTGACTTGAGTGGGATACGTCAGTGCGAAGCAATTTTCTAGGCTCGTGACTGCCATATACGGCAGAAATAAAGGTAAAAGAGACATTAAAACTCTAGGATTCAGCAACACAGGTGGTCAACATTGTTATAAGCTTCAATGGCCCAGAGCTAAGAATGCAATATCTCTACTATTGACGCGTTTTTACGCGAAATCCTGTGTTAATCAGTCTGGCACAAGCGTCTTAGAGAATTGCTTGCTAGAAGCATATTTTATCAACGTTGTGTCCAAATATTAAAATAAATTTTCTTGAAGCTCTTGTGGCGAGCACCAACAATAATGCACAAGTTTAAAAATAACAGCTTCACATATTAGCCCGTGCAGTTTGATTACGTGATTTTCTTGGCTACCCGAAAATGTAATTACTTTTCTAGTGAGCTTTGAGGTTCTCTTTGCCGACTCTGCTTGGCTTCCGACCAAACTTCAGCTCAATGCAATCGCTTTTATTATTCCATCATCGTTGTTGCATTAGTTCTACACGCTCATTGAAGAGCACCATCTTCCAGAGGTGATTTTTTTTAGAAAGCTACAGGATGTCCACAAAACGGTGTCCTATTTAGTTTGCTATATTTGCTACATAAAAAGTAAACATATCTTAAAAATCATGAATATTACAATGTTCGATGAGCTCTCACCAGTGTCTTTCCAACATCGATACAATATTCAAATTCCTCCCACATTCTCTCGACCGGAATCAGTCGTTACAATTCCCAGTGTTGCTATGATTCGAGTTTTTAAATCTTCATTCCCAATTCTCTTGGCATTGGTTTGAACTGCAGAGGCTCCCATTCAGAAATACAAGAATAGCGACACTGCGCTCAAGTGTCTCAGAGAACTGAAGCGGGGACATTTTGTTTGTGCATACCCTGTATAAAGATGGGGGTATAATCATCGCAATAATAATGATTTTGAGGTCATCGTTGAGGTCATAGTGATTAATCTCTATCGTTCTCCATTTAAAGATCAGTTCTTGGAGTGAACACCCGTTTAAGATGGCATTGTTACGTGTTTGAAGGCAAAGGAATAGGATATAGGGTGAGTCACAAAGACTGGTGTAAAATTAAAGTCTATCTAAAATACACTCAAATATTTAAGTTTAACCGGTACATTACAAATGTTTGATGTGAGCTCTCTTGCTGAGATGTAAAGACGTTAGTCCAGCTCTGCCCACACACTTCCAAACATATCGATTTTCTTGCTTCGGTTCGTAGATGCATCGTTTGACATTGCTCAGTTGTTGTGTGTTGAGGGAGTAGATACTCTTTGTAACTTGCAACCCATACAAAGAAATTTCCGATGTGTGCTTTCGCGATCGTCGAGTGCAACTCTCCTATTCTTTAACAAGGAAAAATGAATTTAAAAACGTCTCGCCGACCTTTTCGACAGAATCAGAAAATAGACGTAAAAGGTATCTGTATTAGGCTTTTCTGTTTACAACGATATAATTTAAATATCGTGCGATGAAATTAGAGTTTATAAGTGGAGTCCGAATACTATTTTCACGCACTTTATAGCTCAGCAGCATTGTTGCCAATGACGGACCGCCCGACACTTTCATCGAAGTTAATTTTTTTCTCTTAAACGAAAACGCAGCGTCGAAAATGTAGGCGATCACGCTTTCTAGATATTTCAAGTAAGAAGCCCATTAATTTTAATGGAAAAAACTCATTTGATAAGTTTAAAATCTGTTTACACCAGAGTTTTCAATAGCGCACAACGTATTACTTTAGCGCTCCTCCTTTAAGTAATCAAGTTAGATGTTATTTATTTTGAGTAATCAAACATTTAAAATTAAATTTACTAATTATTGAAGGATATTTGAACAGTTTGTCCAATGCGATTACAAGTTGGTAAATGATAAAAGCAGAATGGCTATGGAGGACTCTGGTGGTCAGTTCATGAACTAATATTTTTTCCACACCTTTTTTTCTGGACATGATTCCTTATTTACCTCATTGGCCTGTTATAGTTTTTACCACTCGTCCTAACGGTCTTGCTCTATTGCAGCATTTTGATCAGAGGAAGACAACCGTTTTGACATTTGCCGTGTCACGAAGGACACAAAGGGAATATTTGTAATATGTAGGTGTTAGTTGGATATATAACGTGTCTTTTTATGCAATTAAAGTTGTGTTAGGTACAGTTAGGAATAATTAAATCGATTTTACCATCATTGCTTTTGAATCGCCCTGTACAGTTTTGACTTAGTCATTTCCATATCCCCTAAGACTGTTAGAGAGGCATTCCCAGAAGACATAAGTTAACTGCTCTTAAAAGTAAACTACAAAGAACGTTTTATTCTTGTACATCTAAGTTAAAATGAAACTACAAAAAAGGAATTCAACGTTCTAAGAATCATTTCATTTGAGATGTTATTTTAAAAAGTCGAAATTGTTTGAAATTTAAGAGTTTGAAGCGTAAAGGCGCCAAGTCACTTGCTTATTACTATAGAGTTTATCAAGCCCCTTAGAATCTGTATACTTTATGCGAAAATTAAAACGTAGCAATTTGAAACGTTTATTAGAAGAAATCTTACAAATTGTGTGTATCCTTACATTTTCCGTCGTTTGGTACGATTCGCTGATTTCGACGGCGCAGTCTTTTGTCACCTCATATTTGTGTCCATTTAAGGAGGAAGACGTCACGTTGAAAACGATCCGATTCAGTAGAATTCCTCATAGTAATCTATAAGTCCCGTCGAAGGGGCATCCAATGCTTGGGTCGAGCGCCATTTTCCTCCCTTATTCGAGAATTTCGATCAGTCGTCGTGACAGTTGCCCTAATTGATCCGGTCCCAGGTAGATATAGTGTGGTCGTTGGTGTCGATACGGAGACAAAACTTTCCTCGAGGCCCGAGATTGAAAACGCTGGGAAGTCCTCTTTGGCTGGTGATGGAGAGTCGTCCTTGGCATCTGTCCTCGGCGGCACCTGGTCCGTTCTCGGGTCAGCGAGAAAATAGATAGTCGCAGACGGGCAGGAGACGTGTCTTCGGGGGACGGTTTAGCAGCGAGCCTACGAGGGGGGCCCTGGTTCCTACCCCAGGGTGGAATCGGGTTGTCAGGAGAACGCCAGTCGGCACTGGATGATGACCTGTCATCCTGAAAGAACTCTCGTGTGTCAAAAACCGCTTTGTCTTCGTTCGTTCCAATATAAGCCAGCGTTGTCGACGAGAAGGAAGCCCAGCATGCAATGAAAGATATCGATCGAAACTGAATTGCCGGAAATACTCTGTTCTTCTTTGCTTCCTCCCCACTACCCCCTCACCATCCTACCCTATGCTCTCTGCTCCGTTTCCTCTCTTTCTCTCTCTCTCTCTTTCCTCCTGTTCTTTGAACTTTCTTGAACGAAAATCTATATTTGAAATAAGAAGAAATGAAAGGCTTCTGTCTGTTTAGTACGCTATCGGTATTAGATCGAATTCCGACGAATGATTTATAGAGCGGTCGTTTCTTATAATTTTTATTTTTTTTTTACAAATTAAAAGTTCCTAGATCCCCTCGAAGATATTTGTTGCATTTTTGTAAACTAATCGTTTCTCGGAACTTTACCACGAATGGAAAGACATGGTAATCAATAAGAGAAATACTGGCAGCAAAATCGAAGTATGCGTCGATAAAGTCTAAATGGTCGCATTTACTTAGCCGATGTTTTTTGTAGCTTGCCTCTTATTCCGTTGACTGATTTCCACGAAAGGCCTAATTTTGATCTATGGCCATGCTTTTAAGGGGATCCTTTTCACACTGTCGCATCTGAGCGCAAGCAACATTTGGCAACGAAACAAAACACCTCTTTGAGAAGATCAGAGGTTGGAAAAGAACGTTACGACAATTCATCTGTTAAGGATTGACGCTGAAAGGGAAGAGATTACGAGAATAGGGGAAGAGCCCGAGGTAAAAATCGGAAAACGATAGAAGCCAATAGAAACAAAAGGAGATCTTTTTTCACTCCTTTGAAGTTTTTTGTTTCTTTTATTTTTTTTCAATTTAGTATTATTTTATTTCTTCAACCACACTGGAAGACCGACCTTCCAGAAGAAATGCAAGAGATTAAGTAAAAGATTTACAAAAAGGAAAAAAAATAGATTAATTGGAGTTCGTGGGTTCTTTTTACTTAACACTTCAAGTTTGATACGTTAAGTAAACAAATCTAAAGACCACAAAAAACGGACAATTTATATAAGGACAACGTTGTTTTGGAAGAAGTTCGTAATTAGTCTTAATTTTGCCTTTTCGACTTACAAGAAATTGGTTTTACCACAAAACTGTTTTCTCCTTGCGCCATGAAATCGTATTTATTAAGCGAAACCCTGTTGTAGAAATACACTGCTGTTCGTTGAAATTGCAAAACCAACAAAGAGTTTTTGAACTGATCTGAAATGCGGCAGACGGATAATCTATTATGGTAAATGCAAATTATTAAAAATCTCAGCAGCGTATGCAAATATAATACGTGCGCAACACCGGCTGAAATGGGACCCCGAAGGCTTCAAAAAGCAAAGTCTAAATTTTGTGTTAACGAATTCTATTTGCACAGCTCTGCTACTATGTAAATATGCCTTGTCGCAAAATGAGATAACATTACACGAAGTTTGAGGAAGAATATTGATTGGGTTGAGAGAAGTTGGTTGTCATATTGATATTGCTGCCCGCATTTTGCGAAACGCTAGTACACTTAAGGATTTCTGTACTTCGAGATAATGGAGCTTCTAATGAGGGAACTGGTGCACATATAGCTATGTCGGACAGAAAAGAAAGACAATTAGAGCATAGATCGATAATATGAATCGTATAGCGACGTCCACAATGTTAACACAACGACGGAGATTTAAGGCAGCATCTGCCAGCATCTTCGCTGACGTTTGCTGCAACGAGGGCTTCTAATTCTGCGTCCGTTACTGCGAATACCTTTATCCCTCTACTACAGATGTAAAAGGCTTGGATGGTACCAAGAGCAAAAAAATAGAACGTTGAGTTGAGACGATTCGTATTTACTGATAAATGTACGTAGATTAACCCTCGAGATCGCAGATATTATGAACAGTCAGTTGTGCATCACAAAGATTTAGGAAGCACATATGTCACACAAAGATCTACCCTTCTTAGTCTTTTTCATTAATATTTCTTCAGTGATCAATCAGCACCAATTTTCTCTGGCCTACTTCGATCACCAGATTTATTTCCCATAGAACACGTGTGAGATATGTTTACACGAAAATTGGCCTTTATCATCACCTTACTCAACTGATCTCGCACCATTGCGATTTCTTTCTCTTTGAAAGAAAAGCTACGTGGACGTAGAATTCAACTAAGGTGCGTCTCAAAACTTTAAAGAAACATGTTTTTGTTCAAAAGAAAAAATACTATTGAAGGTACATACAAATTCTTGAATTACTAGTTGTACAAGGCAATTTAAAAAACTCCTGAAAATATTATTCACGATAACATAATAGAAATAAAAATATTCAACAAAATGGAATTTTGCGGGTCTCAAAAGTTTAAAGAACGACTGAAAAAACATTGCATGAATTATACAATGGCTTTAATTGAACGACCATTTGCCTTGACTGTTTCAAATACTCTGTTCGGCATTGAGTTTATGAGGTTGAACAATGTTCCTGTTCTCACATTGTACCATGCATCTTCAATTGCTCTTTTCAATTCATCAGTCGAAGAAAATTGACTTCCGCCGGTATAAACTGCACGAGACATGATTCCATGTGGGTTTAAGGTCTGGGCTTTTTTGGGGGCCACGTCATAACGTGAATATTTTGTTTTCTGAACCACTCCATTGTTGATCGTGAGGTATGGATGCTGGTGTTATCCTGCTCGAACACGAATTCCAGGCCACACAATTGATCACAGACGGGCAACAGATGCTGTGCCAGGATTTCTTGGTATGTCAGCGAATTTTCTCTTCCACTAAGAAAGCCAAATTGGTGGTACTGTTGAATGCGAAGCCCCCCAAACCAAGACAGAACCACCTCCTTGTTGTCTTGAGTAAAAGGTCTTCGGTTCCTGTCGTAGGTCGTGCCAGTATGATGCCCACCCATCAGGACCATCCAAGTTCCACTTTTTTAATCATTGAACAACACCGACATCCATTTGTCTTTCCAGACCATGTGTTCTTGTGCCTATAGTAGCCTGTCTTGAATGTGCTTGGCAGCCAGAGGCGATTTCTTCATCATTTTTTGTAGACAGCATGCCCACTCGCAATTATTCGCCGGTGTACAGTGTCTTTCGATATGTTTAACCAGTCACGTTTTGTATCTGGCGAATAGAAAGATTTTGTGTGGCTGCCAGTCGTACAATGCGTCTGTCATTGCGAGGTAACTTTGGGACGACCAGATCGTGGTTTTTGGTGGAACCATGACATTAGAAACCCCTGCTGCGGATCTTCCAGTAATTGTGACAATCTCATCAACAGATAGTCCGTTTGCTTTCAATCGCCAGATTTCAGCCGCTTCATCGGTTATGAATTGAGATTGGCGAGGCATTGTCGTAGGTCAATTGTGAGTGGAAGAAAAGCTTTCTTTGAAAAAAATGACGAATTGCGCAACAAATTAGTACCCTATCACTCGCAAATGTACATATTGGACGTCTCCATTCAGCATGTGAGGTAGTTCTTTAAACTTTTGAGACACGCAAAATTCCATTTTGTTGAATATTTTTATTTCTATTATGTTTTCGTGGATAATATTTTTAGGAGTTTCTTTTAAGTGCTTTGTACAGCTAGTAATTAAAGCATTTGTTATGTCCCTTCAATAGTCTTTTTTTCCTTTGAACAAAAACATGTTTCTTTAAAATTTTGAGACGCACCTTAGCTGAAGAAATTATCACTGCAAAAAGAGCAGCCATACAAGTTGTTCCTGCCAATGCCTTTTAGATACCAGTCAGAACTGAAAAATTCTGAATGCATGTTGAATCTGCGTGGAAAGATATTTCACAGACGGCCATCCAGAATTATATCGCTCAATGCCATGCAGTGCAAACAGTTATAAGTCCTAAAGGTAGATACAAGGAATACCGATTTTACCATGTTCCTTTTGACTTACAGACATGGTAAGTCATTCATTTAGACATCGCGCTCAAATACATTTCTTTCTTGTAGCTTAAGTCTTTATTGGCGTTGCAATTTCAACGAACAGCATGTTTTGATTACTATGAGTTTGCCTACAGATTTATAACATGTCATAGCATCGAAAATTCTTCAAGAAAAAAAAGTTTGAGTTATGATTTAAGTTATGTTTTTCAAAAACAATTGACAGAAAGTATCATAATGCACTCTTAACACAATGAGCTTAAAATGATAAAGTAAATATACTAGGAAAACTACTTTTTTAAGGCAAAAAACGAGACGCAATGAAAGAAATTCTAAAGTATAAAAAAAATTGAGCAAGAACCCAATGAAAGTTGTCGTTCGCGCCATGAAGTTAATGAAATCAAAACGTGCTACAGTTCAAATGGGCCAATAAATAAAGACAAAATAGAGGTCAAGCACATTTTATCTAATTAATATTTCCGAGGCAAAGCGTGCGTGTGAAGGGAAGTGATATTGGGCAGCACCTTCTAAGACGGGTAGGAGAACTGCTTTCGTTTTTACGGCTTAACATTGACTAACCCTATGGAGTGTAAACAACTTTGGCAGTAACGGGATTTTAATGTCCTTCGCCGAGTGGTGCGTCCTGTTGTCGCCGCCCCGCCACCCCTAAGACAGTCGTAGTGAGAATCTCGAAGAAGAGGAAGGATAAGATGAGAGGAAGGAGGAGGAGGAGGACTGAGTTGGTCGGAATTAGCGCCTGGAATTCTGCGTTTTAATGAACTATTCAGGCGGAATTGATTTTCCTCGCTCGAGAGTGAAGGAAAAACGAACCAACAAATCCTCGTTGTAGTGAAAAGGATTCATTAGCTGAGATCGCTTGTTTTCGTGCGGTGTTGAAGATGTCATTGAAAGTTCAGCTGGGTTCCTTATTAAAATAAGCAACAATAAAAGCAACTCATCATGACGAGAATGGGGATAAGAGGGGGTTTGAGCTGGGGTGGGGGGTGGAATAAATGAAAGCGAGGCTAACCGTAAAACGTGAGCAAGGAAATGTGCGATGGAACGCGAACATATTAGGGATTTACTAAAGGGCAATTCCTATTAATTACCTGCAAACCTTTCTACTTTCTATTTTTTTTCTTTTCCTGCTCTTTTCGGATACTTGAAATGGACTTGCCTTTAGCATTTTGGACGCTTTGATAGCAGGTGAAGGGGTTACGCCTAAGAGGAAATGGATACAAAGCCGCTTAATGGAATAGTAGGTGAATAATGGAATAGCAATAATGCGCTAGAAGTATTTAAATATTCATCAAAATTCTAATGGAAATTAAATATCAAAAGAATCATAAATGCAATTAGACATGTTACTTTAAATAGAGATTTAAATAAATATTTAAATCAACTTTTAATGCTAATAAAGTAAGTGCGCAGATAGTCGACCTATTAAGAAAAAGAATCACATAGACTGCCAAATCTTCTTCAATTATTGCCAATTATTTAGATTTAATGGCATAAACCATTTTGCCATCCTTCTCAGAGAACCCTGGCGAAGTAGTAATTTTTCACCATTATCATTCCCATTTATTTGAAACTGTTTTTGGAAAATGAATTCTTCTGTTAATAGTTGAGGATCCAAAATTTCGTTTGAGTCCATATTTGAACGATTTTAGTTCCCATAAAATAAGTGACTGACCGTGCGTCGAAGAATGTAAAAAGATACCAATTACAATAATACAATATTAAATATGTTAACATACACAAAAAAAAAATGAATAAATGTTCACTTTATGTAGTACATTCTATGAATCGCTGTCTGTGCACAAATTTGGATGAGGATTTTTCCTTTTTTACCTGTTACCTTGTGCAAATCAGCTTATCTTCTTTATCAGACCACCGCACAGTGGGCGAAAATGACAATCTAGCCGGGAAAAAAACATTTGCATGCTTTTAATTTTAGACTGTTTTTTCGTGGAAATGTCTCTATTAGTAGCTGATGTTACTTTATCTTACAAACAAAATGTCATTCCAACTCATTAGCGTTTTAGAATACCGAATTATACATATCTGCCACATGACTATACTCAGTTATATCGCCACAAAATAATCGAAAACATTGTACAACACAGGGTCCTCATCATTTCGAGCTGATAAGCGATAGTTGTAGGCCTTTCAGTTGTTTACATACGCATGTAATATATCCGTGTGAGAGCTGGCAGTTTACACAGACTTTTAAAATCCGTGTCAAGGGGTGTCACAATAACATCAACTGGTCTGAGTAGAGTGTTTTTGTACACATCAGACTGTGTGTGTTAAAACCATAAAGCGGTAAAGTGCGGAAAAAACTTCATTACATTTTTTGTACCATGATGTAGGCCACCGAAATTACTCATGGGGGACTCTGTGACCTGCTCCTGGATAAAACAGAGACAAAACTCTCGCTATCATCGTTTGTCATCAGGAAATAAGTTTGGAGAATTGTTCTGAAGACATTCTTGTGAGTGTGAGTAAAATAGTTCAAACTTAACATGTAAGTTCTCTTTATAACTACACCTAGTCTCGTTTGAATTATTGATCATTGATTATATCAACTATTGAATTAAAAATCATTATTGAATTAAGAATCATTTTTTAAATTATCAGTTTATACGTAGTGCAGGTTACATGTTTCGGGGAAAGTTTTGATATTAGAAAGGAAATGCGGTATTGGTATGTGACTAATATTTCCATCATCCTGTACATACGCATAATACTGTATAGTGTTACTTAAAAATACATCCTATGCTCAAGAATTACACGAAAAATATTTTTTTCCGGCTAGATTGTCATTTTCGGCCACTGTGCACCGGTAAGAAAATCCGTAATGGCTATCTCTTAGCTATCATTCAAAGTATCCACAAATTTTTCTGTAGAATGGCTGCTCTAGTACTCCATTGTTATGAATTTGTTTTTACTAGAGTGCATATATTCAAATTGTCATTCGATCCCTATTCAGAGTCTGTAGCGGAGTGAACGGTGGGCCGAATGACTTCCCCGTTGGAGGGTATGCTATTCAAAGCAATCGGATATGTCGTTCCCCCAACCGATCACCAGGTGAAATGTGGCGCTACCAACAACAATGGTTTAGCACTGTCGGGCAACTTGTTATTCGTTAAAGGAGATCCTTTATACCTATCAGTACAGTGACTAGAAGAAATAGTGTGTCAATTGCCGCTGATTTCGCGTCATGCTGACTGATGACACCGCCAGGCGGCATGACTATCTAATGCGCCGACAATTACTCTCTAATGCATGGAATCCAATGTAAGTTTAACAGCATTAACGCTTTAAAAATACTTGTTTAAAAAATAAAAAAAGAGTGTAACCTTAAAATAATATGCAGGTAAGCCTCATAAAATGAATTGCAAAGCAATATTCGTTTTATTAACTATTTAATCTAATAGCTGTAGTTACAAAAAGTTAAGCGCAGAAGATAATTATATGGAAAAGTGTAATGGTTTTTAAAATGAAATGTTCTTTTTATATTTTACAATTTTCATAATTTATAATTTATTACATGTTATTGTGTACGTCTGAGCTTTAAAAGTTTACTTTTCTCACGTTTTGCACTTCTTTCTTCGTTTAGTGTTTTTACTAGAAAGTGCAAGCGCGTAAGAACGTAGAACTTGATAATGCTATTTGTTACTGCAGGGTTATATTATTATATTTTAAATTTTAATTTAGAGACACATAAATGAAACCGTAAAACCGTAAACCAACCAAGAAATGAGAAAAATGGCTATTCGATTAAATAATAAATAAAACGAATGCTGCTTTGAAATTCATTTAATTAAGTCCGTCTGCATATTATTTCAAGTTTACCATCTTATTTAATTTTATTAAACAAGTATTTTTAAAGCATAAATGCTGTTAAACTTATATTGAATGCCATGCATTATAGAGTAATTGTCAGCGCATTAGATAGTCATGCCATCTGGCAGTGTCATCAGTCATCATTACAATCTCATGTCTGCATTTAGTGTTCAATTGACACACTATTACTTCTAGCCACTGTAGTTAAAGGAGGTCCTTTACATCTATCAGTCATCGATGATGGATGATGTGGACCGCAATGACACTCGGAGGTATTCAGTGTGACTACCGTCCACCAGGGCCAACACTTCATAAAGAGTTACAACATGCCCCACAGCAGCACGCAGCTGAAGAGATGAACGTGCATGGAAGACGATGCTGTGACTGGATGCCTCCACGCTAAGCAACGTTTTTGAGATAACCCTAACACCAAAATATTCGCCAAAGGGTGTTAAATGGGGTGTTGTTGGGAACGCACACTGATGATTCTCTCCTCAGAGAAATGTTGTTGCAGCAAGTGTTGAATATCACGTCCAATATATGATGGCGCCGGTACTCTCGTTGTCCAGATAAAACAACTTGAGCAGTAAGGCGCGGTCTGGCAAGGTCAGCACCATTGTGCTTATCAAATCTTCTGTCGGAATCACACAAGCTTTTATGCTATTGCCAAAGCGAATACAATTAATAAGTGTGATTACTGTCGTAGTAACCAATGCTAAAAATCAGGCGATCGGCGGGTGTGCGAAATAACAGCGCTGCTGTCGATTTCAACCAACTTCGTAGCGTTTTTTTGCTTACTGCAAATGGGAATTTAACGTTTCGTGTTAAGTTTCTGTCGTATATTTATTGTTTCACTATTTATAAGTGATGAGCGTGTTATGTGGTGTTATTTGTGTAATTTGTATATCGTTTGTTAGTTAAAAACAGTATTTTTACTCGTATTTTAAAAAATTTACTCGTTATACAGGTTGATTCAAATCGTGTGTAAAACAATTTAAGGGTGTATTATAGAGGTCAAGGTAAACACAAAAAATCCTATTAACATGGGTCCAATTTTTATATCTTGTCGACGCACGATTGCTCAAGTGCTCAAATCTATATTCAGTTGCGAAAGAATGGAGCTACTTATTGGTTTTATAATGGCTTAACTGTGTACCCCTTCATAATTTCTACATTTTTTGAGGTAGAAGGTTGAAATTCGGAATGTAGCTTCCTATGGGCATGACCATCTGCACTATTTAGTTTGATTTTGATTGGTACACTGGGGTCGGAATTACGGGGGTGGGATTCAGATAGGACAACATATCTATGTGCTATTTAGGTACGTAAAGGCGTGAAATTCAGTATCCAGATTCCTCTAGGCAAGATCTACAATACTATGAGGTTTAGGCCCAGGTGTTCCATTGGGGTCGGATTTGCGGGGGTGCTAGTCACGTGGTCTTTAGAACTATGCCAACATATGGCTTGTGATATATCATACGTTCGGAAATGATGAGAAAGGAAAGAAAATAAGAGCTTTTTTACATTTTCTACATATTACGTTCGAGAAAATTAATTTTTGATTAAAAAACTTGGGGAGAGGTAAAAAGTGCAGATAAAGGGGTAAAAATATTTGACTTCAGGATCTGCTACTTGCCTTACCCTACGCGGGGGGGGGGGGGGTTAATTTTTTTAATAAATGTATTTCTTTTTCACTGCTAAAGCTCCTCCTTGGAATGTTTACAAGATTTTATTTCGAATCTAATTTTTATATTGTTGGATAAATTTTATGAGCAGTCTCAAGGCGTTGAGAATGAAGGCGTAGTCTTCGAAATACATAATTGGATGTTTTAGTGGCTTCCATGGGCAGCGTTGACCCAGCCAGGGCCGCCGCCAGGGGGGGACAAACAGGACTCTAGTCCGGGGCCCCAACGGAAGGGGGGTCCTCGTCAGCCACTCTTCAGGCACAAGGCAGAGCCCAGAGGGGCCCACACGTACCCAATTGTCAGGGGCCCAAACATTTCTGGCGGCGGGCCTGACCCAGCTCACAGATAAGTAAATGATGCGAATTGCGCAGCTTTCCCGATCATTTTGAATACAATATAAGGGAAGAAATTTGCATAATTGACAATACTTCTGCTACTCTGTCTTGTACAGAAATCGTCTTACATTTTTTTTGATGAGTTAACGTTTAGTTGCAGAGAATGCAACCAAGGTAGTTCCAGCAGACTGACGATTTCACGAGGGGTTTGGTGATCGGATTAAGAAGAGCAGGTTAATCCTTTCGTCGAATCGCAGCAGAATGCAATCTACACGCGTCCACGGTGCATCGGCTGTGGTGAAGATGGATGGAACAAAAGAATGTGGCACATTTGAGAGGTTCCGGTGCGGCCCCACCGACATCAGCGCGTGTGGACAGTCACATCCGCCGGCAAGTTTTGGCGAACTCCCAGGTCACTTCCGTCGACCTCTTGCAGCATGTTCAGGACACCTTAGATGCTCCCATATCGTCCAGGACCATTATTCGTCGATTGGTCACTGGGGAACTGCATTCATATCTCATATCGTCCATTAAGAAGATTGCCTTTGACCCCACGTCACAGATCTTTTCGTTTGCAATGGTGTCGAGAAAGAGCCACGTGGACAGCGGAATAGCACAGGGTGGTGTTCTCAGACGAGTCACGCTTTTAAGAGTTTGGCGCCAACGTAGTGACAAGTCCAATCCGACCGCAACTGTGGAATGGCACACCGGATTGACATCATGGTTTGGGGCGAATCTCTTACAATAGTAGGTCACCTCTGGTCGTATTGATGGCACCTTGACGTTCCAACGATACGTGGATGAGGTGCTGCGTCAGGTGATACGACCCTTCATTCGGCCAGTGTCCAATGCCATTTACCACCAGGATAACGCCCGACCGCACACGTCAGGCATCAGCCAACATGTCCAGCAAGGTACTCAGGTGCTTCCCTGGCCAGCAATCTCCCCTGCTCTTAGACAAATCGAACACGTCTGGGACTGCCATCGGAGCGTTCAGAAGACGATCTTTGGCAAATGGTTTTACAGGGAATGGACATCCAACCCTTGGGACACAATCCGCAAGCTTATTGAATGTAGCTCCTACAACATGCTGATCACACGGTTTTGTCGCTCAGATGTATCATGTTCATTGCGGTCTCTTTCTGTTGCTGATTTTTATCACTTTCTTTGCACGCGTTCATGGTGTTGCATTTTCAATGTCACGTATTGTATTTACTAGCGTTTTAATCAAACTGGCCAATTATTAATTAATGAGAGAATTACTTGATAAATTATGGGTAAATTTTACCTTATTATTTATGCTATGAAAAATTAACAGATTTTTCGACCATTGGAGTTCGCTTTATGGGCGATGAACACACTTGATTAGCGACTGTATTATACATTATTATTTGAAAATTCATTAATTTATTAGTCTTTAAAGTTATACAATGTAAATATGGTTAATTATGTTTTACATATGACTGCACTCGAAATCTCTACAACCATTTGAAATAGTTAATTTATTCCTAAAGTCGATACAATAGTACTAAGACAGACATTAGATAAAAGTTTATATAAAAAATTTTACATTTTAAATCTGCACAAACTTTTTCAATTTAAGGTTAGATTTGAAGAAAAATATGTAAAGCGATTTAATCGTAGAGAGATTAAAGTTTGATAGAGCAAGCGGTGAATTGAGTAGAATTTTCATTGGGTTCTAAAACATTACAACATTTTTGGTCTTTATAAAGTTATGTCACGTTTTTATTCCTCTGTAGATTTTTTTGTAGAGAGCACTTTTAAGTCTATTAAAACAAATGTCTTTAAAATAAGTTCTAAAATGGCAAAACTTTAGTAGCGAGAGCTTGCTGGCTTTTAATTGCATTTTTTCCTTACATTTAAGGAGGCATTTAGTAAGCGATAACAGTTAATATCATAGAACAAAATACTCCATTCATCGTCGCTAATTTCCAGAAAATTAAAACGAAACCAAATTGTCCGAGGGGACTCCTTTTTTTGGAAACCTTCGCAGTTTAAAGGTGTACGTTGGCAAATGACTATACAACTTTGTTCAAGGGAGGGGACAATTCGGCGAAGTTACCGCGAAAATGTCGCCCAGGATGCGGAACACTGCGGTCTTTTCCTTTCCCATTCTTTTTGTCCAAATCTCTTCACGGGTTTCCAGAAGAGTTTCTGCATCGGTGACTTTCGTCTTCGTCGTTCCTTTTACCCCCTTTTCTCTCCCCCCCTCTCCCCCACTTCCACACTACTCTCCTTCCCTCCACTTACGCTCCCCACCCACATTTTTATGCCAAGACAACGCTCGCAATCAATGATGAAGGGATCCAAAAACAATTTCAATTAAATCTCACGGAAAGATAATTACATGCGAGGAAATTAAATTATGATCTCGATTATCATCTTTGCAGCGTTAATTCATTTTCTTCCACTGATTTTGCCACCATTTCGGGGCACTTCCTATTTCAGTTAAAAGCAGAAACCCATTACGACGGTTATTTGGAATAAGTGTAATTGAATCTTCGCCGTAATAAGTAATTCATTTGCGAGTGAAAGTAAGATCCGCACTTTTCACCTTCCCCACCCTTTCATCCTAAGACCAAAAGAGGAAAAAAGGTCATAAAACTCAACAAAGAGAAAAGACGTTGACCGAACTACAAAAACAGTGCTATACATATCCAGAATGGAACATCTTTCTTTTTAATTTAAAGTTATTCTTCCAGATGAAATTTAACGTGTGTTATTTGGTTCGTAAGTTTTTCTGATACTAATACGTGATAGTTCATAGGATTAAATTGTTCAGTTTAAATACAGTGAAGTCTCGTTTTAAGCGATAGATACGTTCCACAGAAAACCGCATATAAAAAATAAGCTCCCACTAAAGACCTAGATTGTAAAATTAGGATACTTACTGTAATTTTCTACGATCGCATAAAACCAAAGTAATGATTTAAAATTAACCTAACATCGCATTCAAAAATTCTATAGAAACTCAAGAAAATAGGAATGCTTAACAATTTTCTTCGAAAAGAAATTGATATGCATAAATAATTTTTCAAACTTTATTCGTTTGGTTTTGTTGGAAAGTAACAACAGCTTTTACATTTTTTTCTCAGAATTATGGTCACTATCTGAAAGTGTTCGGCACCGTTTGCGAACTGGCCCTTCTCCCGCTAAGCGATTCCAATTTTTACTTTTCATTTCTAAAGAAATTGTCTTTGGTGCTATGTTTTCTCCATTGGCCAAATTAAACCTTACAAAAAATTGAGAAACTGGAAAGGATTGTGGATAACGACATGACCAACTGATAACAACCTCTTGTCCACAAAAGAATAATACGAATCATACGAAATAACAACAAGCTCGAATATGACATTTATCGAAAGCCCACCCATACTGATGTGTACATTCACCATGATTCAAATCACTGCTGGAGTCAGAAGCTAGCAGCGTTCGTTTTTATGGTTGACAGAACTCTAAACATCCCTCTATCCAAGACTAGATTTGCGAAAGAGATCAAACACATACAGACTATAGCGCAAAACAACGGATACGACACCAAACTCGTACACGATTTGGTACGCAGGGAAAGATTCGTAAAGCTGGTTAGAGAATCGACCACCCTCAACAACACCAGGACCCAAGTTTAGAGTATCAATTCCATATAACAAGACCCTCACGGCAGGATTACGCCCGATCTTCAAAGAAGCGGATATAAACCTCACGTACTAAAACCCCAATGCCCTGAGGAATCTTTTGGGGAACCCTAAAGACCAAACACCTCCTCTAGCACAATCTGGAATATACGAAATCGCCTGCAGTGTATGCCAGAAAGTTTACCGAGGGGCAACTCTCAGGAAGGTCCGGACTAGATTCAAAGAGCATATTGCCCACGCCAGGTTCGGCCGCCCGAACAGATCAGCGGTGGCCAAGCATATGCTTGACACCGGACACAACATACTTCTACAAGACTGCCGTTTGTTGAGACAGGTCAGAAACAAGAACGCTTTGGACGCCTATGAGACGTGGGAGATTTCCAAGAAGGGCCCCGACCTTTTACTAAACGGAGACGCAGGCCCGATAGGAGATTCGACATTTATCAAATTGCTTAAAGAGTCAAGTTAATTTTCTATATTTCTTAATTTTGTATCAATGTTTATCTTTTACTTTCTTTGATTTTATTATTTAGATAGTTATTTTGTCTATCCAGTTATTCATTGTATAATTTTAAAATCGACATTCGGTATCGATTGTAACGATTGTTCGCGACCAGGAGGAAGTATCTCTACTAGGTCCGCGCTTCTGATGTTAAGAGATTGTTTTCCCCCCATTGGTCTTTTTTATTTTGTAACTTACACTTGTACCTTTTTATTGGATAATGGCCACTCCGGCCCTTATATATATTCTCTGTAGTTCAACCAAACTCTGTATCGGCATTGAATAATGAACTCAATGAGTTCAAAATATGTATATGCTTAATAAAATTCTTTTGTGGACAAGAGGTTGCTGTCAGTTGGTCTTACAAAAAATTGGCAAAATTAAGATTTACGATAATAAAAAAAGGCAAAGATAAAATTTACAAAACCTCACGGACACCCAATCTTTACACGTTACAATCTTTAGAATGCACTGCTTATTATTAGAGGAAAGTGACCAAAAGCGGACCTCCCATTTTCTTTTTGACATGCACAAGAAAAAACTACGAAGGAAAAAAATTGCAAAAAATATGGAATACATGCCTGGTTTACTTTATAGATCTCAACATAAAATAAATCATTTAAAATTTTTTTTCTCCAAAATATTACTCGTTTACCATTTCAAAAAAAATGTGCCTCAAGCGGGCCTCCTAATTTCAAGAAATGAAATAGGCATTAAAAGGAGAAAATAAATATTGAATGAAAGAGAAGCATTAATTTCCTATAAAAACAACCAAAAACAAAACCAACTATTTTTATATTTACTTTTGTCTTTCACCGCTGAAGATTGCAAATATGTATCCGGTATTTCAATTCTCCTTGTGGATTAGAAATTTCGCCTTTTGGTTGGTTATAAAAGCAATCATAAATAACAAATTAAAAATATTTTTATGAAATATCAGGTATTCAATAACTTCAACGGCATCTTAGCTAAAACGCAAAGATAAAAGCTTATTTTTCCTTAGAAAGTTTTTGTAGTTTAAACCATGGATTCTACAACAGAATTCCAAGAAGATGAAAATAAGTTATCGTAAAAATATGGAGGATCGCTTAAGAACAATGTGGGGGCCCGGGTTAGGATTTTCTCGTGTATTTTTTTGAATTAATGTTTTTCGATAACTATGCACTAAAACTACTTCAAACTTACACTAATACATAGTTATAGGTATAACAATTAAATCACTTACCTTTAAAATCCTGCCACAAAACACATAAAAAGTTCCGACATTCACAGAAAACAATATGTCGCCATTGGAAAACAACAGATTGAATAAACAGCTTGGGCCCTGGTCCTCCAGTAGGCAATTGCATAAGCTTCTATCTCAACTTTTCGCTGTTGTGCTGCAGTGTCGTACAGAGCAGAAATTGAGGAGGGCTCGTTTTTTGTCACTTTCCTCTACTATATTAATAAAATATCCTACAAGGAAGGTATCATAAAATGGCAACGAAACTGAATTCGTTAGAAGGCTGAGGAATCTCATCGGAAGATATAGGATGTCCCAAAAAGCATTCCCTGATTTTAAGAGTAAATATCTCGGAAGCGGAAATCGATAGAAGAATGAAGCCACGGGTATGTTTATTTCGAAAGCCGTAAAAATCTGATACAGCTTCAAAAATCTGATACGGGAATTTCAAAATTAGTTATAAATGTTGCCGACAGGTGGCGCTGGATGGCTTTAATCTGGATTCCGTTGGGACTTTTCAGATGGATCTCCTCGGATTATGCTGAATAACTGCAGAAACTGCCGCAACATTTTCAGGAATAACTGCAAATTGCCTGGGGCCAACATTTCCCACCACGTACAGCGTCACATATCGCCAATTTTTGTAACTAATTTTGGAACTTCCGTATCAAATTTTTAAGACTTTCGAAATAAACACACAACTTGTTTCGTTTTGTGAGGTGTGAGACAACCTGTATCAAGGAATGCTTAGCCGAAAGCTCACTGCTTGTACGCCACTACCTTTATGTAATAAACTCGTGTTCATATTATATGTATTTGGTAAGCCCTGAATTTCGAAAGCTCGCTGCGTTTACCTTCACTACTTGAATGTAAATGTATATGGAAACTCCAAATTAGCATGAAATATGGACCGCATAACTCTAAAATCGCATGAAATTGATCCGCATCAAAAGACACCAATCTTAGACAACTTCCTCTTTCGAGTATCTGAAAAGTTTCGTTTATGATTAAAGTTATTTGAAAGAATAATGTAATTATGCAACTGTATTTCATAATCTAATCACATTGTGTTCTATAATTAATGTTCTGTAGTAAAATTACGGTTTATAACAGAATTATGGACTATAATATTATTATAATCCTTAACATATGAACTATAATCAGGGAATATTATTAACTAGTACGAATAATTAAAAATAAGAGATAAATCATTAATATAGGTGATGCATAATGAAATTCGTACGTTGAAATCATTAACGGCTGTTACGTTAAAATTCAAAACTGTGGTTACTCTCTCTTTATAAAAGTGTTTTAAAATATTTTCTTTCTTAATGATAAGAAATAATAGATAGGAAAAACCACAAATTCCACAAAATTATTTTAATAATACAATGCGCATTTCGACAACCAAGTCGTCGTCTTCAGTTTGTATTATGCTGAAGGAGGCGACTTGTATTACGAAATGCGCCTACATATTATTAAAAATGAGTTTATGGAATTTGTGGTTTTTCTTTGTTATTTCTTATCATTACCGGATTTCCACAGTTCCTGGCATCATCAAATTCCTTTACTATTTTCTTAGTTTTGGTATCATGTATTTTAAAATATTTTCTTTGTGTTTTTGTATTATGTATTTAGATGGTGCTTATCGGTTGTTTGTTTAAGCATTTCATATGTATAAAGCTATATCCATTCATTAAACTGATAATTAAACTGTTTGAAAATATTCATATTGTTCATGTTACAGAAATAGCTGCTCAAATGGAATAAATCACATATACACGTACTGTAGTAACATTACAACAAGATTTTTTAGTAATTTAACACATTTGGACAAAATCTTCATACTTTCATTATAGCGGTTTGGTCGAAACACCGTTTACAAGGGAATCCCTCGAACATGTATGTCACAGATTTCCACCAAATTGAAATAGGTTACTCAATTGAAGCTACAATAGATGCTTGCAAAATAAGAGAGTACGAAATTTTGTTTCTTTCAAAATAAACCACGAAGCCGAAAAAAATTGACCACACATAGTTATACAAGGGCTGCATTATTAAAGCGGTGAATGTATATTAATGCGCTTAACGGAACTTATTTCTTCCACTACTCAACAATAAGCACGAATCCACTTCAGATGAAATCAATTGAAGTAGACAACAGCAGACGGCAATTGAATGGCTTCAGAAGTTTCTAAACAAACTTAGTTTTTAAAAATAGATTATTACAATTATCTAATTGTCTTCCAGTAAAAAATGCGTAGAGTAATTAATAACCATTTTCTTAATTTATTATTTCATTTTTTTAAGTAATTCGGTAATCAAACATGGGGCTGGCTTCATGTGCAACGTCGAGTAATACGTTACGTTGGTCAGGGCCGCCGCCAGGGGGGGACAAACGGGACTCTAGTCCGGGGCCCCAACGGAAGGGGGGGGGGCCTCGTCAGCCACGCTTGAAAAGGCATCAGGCACGAGGCAGAGCCCAGAGGGGCCCACACGTACCCAGTTGTCAGGGGCCCAAACATTTCTGGCGGCGGGCCTGCGTTGGTGAGGGGTATGTATCGCGGTGCATTATAATTTAAATAAAAATAGTATTCATGGATGCCTACCTCATCTTATAAATTATATCCAGATGAATAATTGTACAGCAAATTAAGGTTTTATGCTTAATAACAGTGCTCTAACTGCAATTCTTTGGCGACCGTTGCTAACGATTTTGCTTTTCCTCTGAGCGCCATGTTTGTTGAACTCTGCGCACTTCCGGAGCGCTTCACTGCCGCGCAACGCTATCGCTTCCACGGTGTGCTTGCGCGCAAAAAAAAAAGGCTATGTGGGTTTCCCTTGTTAGTAAAATCTTTGTTATGATGTTATTATAAGAGGCTATAGAAAATCAATTGTAATACATCAATTATGCGGAGAATAGTTAAGTTAAAATATTGTAAATTGATAGCACTTTGAATAACAATTTTCAATAAGCATTTCACGAGCATTATCTTATTCTGCTCGCGTTATCACTTTATCTGCCCGCCCGCAAAGAATTCTCTCCATTCTGAAGATTTTGGTAACATTTAATATTTAGTTGCTTTGATAAAATCTATTCATTAAATCTAAATTAGGTTAAAATTATCGATATGAAGCTCGGTAAAGTTTGTGATTGACGGTCTTTACTCAACTGCCGTCAATATACAACTTTAATAAACAACTTTTTTGGGAGTTAGATTAGTGTGCAATAGTAAAAACATTAGCAACAGCGAACTCTCCTGTACTCGAGTTAACACTGAATAGATTTTGATGTAACGTGATATTTTCGAAAATTAATTGATCTTGGTATTTGTTATATGAAATATGGAGGCTTTGCAAGGCATTTTGATGAAATTTATTTCACAACCGGTTTCGCCATCTTTTCCCGGCTTCGTCAAGGTGATGGGATGAATAGCTGCTAAATATTTTGAAAATGAACTACAGTATCTAACAATATGAATAGTTTACAATGGACAGTGAAGTATCCATTGATTCAACAATAAAAGTTAAAAATAAGCTTAAGAGACTGTGAACAAAGTAAATGATTCAATAGTAAAGAGGATGAATAAAAACAAAATGATTACAATTTAGATATTTTGAAATATAAAATATAAATATAAAATATAAATATTTATAAAATTAAATAAGTTATATAAAATCAGATAAAAAACATAAAATTTGGAATATATCGAAATTAGTTTGTATATTTAAAAGCTTTTGGGGGTTTGATGAAACGGCTTTGAAGATTTCGATGCTTTCGAGGACACTGATTTTGAAGGGATCTTTGGCAGTATGGAGAACGGTCTAAAAATTATGGTGTCCTATATTTTAGATACTGTTATTCATTTTCAAAATATTTAACAGCTATTCATTCTATCATCGTGACAAAGCCGAGAAAAGATAGCGAAACTGGTAGTGAAATAAATTTCATCAAAATGTATTGCAAAGCCTCCAAATTTCATATATCTAATAGTGATACAAAGACCTCGAACTATATAGATAATGGTATTTGCATTTAATTTGACGAAACTTAAGATTTCTCTTTCTAGACAATCAAGAACGAACTTATGTTTTCAAGAACTTTTAGGAAAGTTTGCAAGAATTAGGGCTCATTCGTGTACCTATTCAAGGATTTAAACAAATTCGTCACCTATAATTAATACTGCAGAAAGGAAATAAACTGAGTATTCTACGATAGCGTATGGTTCGTTTTTCCCTTCATATACGATTTTTTGCCACCTATGTACATTTATCGAGAGTAAATTGTCTCAAAAGTAGGATTTAATAAGGTAAGCCGGGGGAAGGTGGATAAGTTTAAGCCAAATTGATAATTAAAAAAAATTGTAAGTGAAAAAAATTAAATTTTATTTTAAAAAATATGATTCACCAAGAGCAACATTTTTAAGAATTTTCAAAATGAAAGATAAATATTAATTTTGATAAAACATGAAGTTATCAATGCCTTCATCAATCCACCTTACCGTGGAGACCGGGGAAAGATGTTTAAATGTCTATAATGTTGCTAATGGCCGATCAGTGAGGCTATACCTTCACCAACCAAAAAACTACATTTTTACAATCGTTATTCAGATTTGTAGATCAGAATGACTTTTATCGTTTCGTAGATGGTAGGATTTTACTCACCAAGCTGGATGCTACAGCTTGAAGAAAATTTTTTTCCTTCCCGTTGATCGCGGCCGAAATCGATGGAATCGGAAATAACTAAGAACAAATATCGTCGTCTAGTGGAAATGAGCGAAAACAGATTTAAAATTTTTTTTCGCGATAACAGCTGAACATTATTCACCTTCCCCCGTTATCCACCTTCCCCCGGCTTACTTTAAATGTTACAACTATAATTCAGTAGATGACTCGAATGGAAAATGCTTGCTTATTTTATTTTTATTTTAAATTGCATGGCCTGAAAGATTATTTGGGATGTCACTAAGTTCACTTCTGAACCCGAAGAGATAAATCCATAAAACGAATTATATAACCCATTTTTATATCAGTACATGAAATTCGCGGAAATATAAAATATTTTAGAAACGTTTTTATATGTGCTTTAGTAAAACGATTTTTACTTTTTATGATTCCAAGTTTCAACAAAAATGGACAACGCTTTGCGTAGACGTACTCAAGTTTTAGAATAATGAGTTTTTAATTACTTTCTCGAAAAATGAATTTATTTGTAAATTTAATTTTGACTTAAAATTTTGAAGTTTGTAGATCGCGAGATTTTTTTTTTTTTTTAAATAATTTTCACATATTTCTGATCACCCGCGATGCGCATTCCACTGGAGGCTGTCATAGTTGTCGGAAAAATTCATTTTGCATTTTAATAATGCAAATGTTAAATGTGGAATGCAGAGCAAGATCTTGAATAGAAATGCTTTTATGTCTTAATAAAATGTAAATGTAGGCTGGCCCATGTTGTCTTGGATAAATCGAATTAATGAAAGAGGAAATGCTTCGTTCCTTAATTTACGTGTCTGGTTTCAACGTCGAGACCAACGAACGTCTTTTTTGGTCACTCGAACTTTTTTTTTTTCGTTTTAAAGAGCTTGCAATTTTACGAATGAGATTGTCTCGGGTGCCCAACAACGGCCCTGTGAAAAAGGAATTTTTGATATTTTTTGGTGAAAGAAAGGCGTTTTTAGTTTCATTTAAAGCGTCGTGGCAGCTGCACGACTTCGGCTACTCTGAGAAAGACTGAATATTCTATACGGGTTTATAAATATGGTAATTTCATTTCAAGAGAATTACGTTCTCATCTGGAAATGAAAGAATAACTGAAAACTAAGAAAGAAAGGAAGAGGGGGGGGGGGAGCGAAACATCAGCGCGTAAGACTTGGACGGCGTACGAAAAATAAATAAGCCGTTGAAACTAAATGTGTTAAACGAGTTTTAAAGCTCGTCAAAAACCTCGAAATGAAATCTAAAGTGTTAGGGAAACTAATAAAACCGATTTTTTTATTCCCTGCTTTTATTTTTATGGATCATAATGAGTAATGGCGCACCCACTCGTTCGAATAGTTTGTTTTTTTTTCAATTCCTTTTTAATGTTAACGAGAAAAAAAATATCTCGAAATAATATGGCCTCTTTTATATCAAAAAAATTTTTTTTCTAAAATAAATTTGATTTTTATCCAACATAAATTGTTCCTTTAGATGAAACTAATATTTAATTATGTAAACTTTGATCCTGATATAAGCAAATTTTCTAAACATTATTCAATTACAGATAACGCTGGCTTTCTTCATATTGGCTTACATCATTTTCGATTCCATTAAATGGAAATTTTAATAAGTGAGGGGGAAAAAATCACTTAAAAAGGAAGTTATGAATAAACAATAACAAACATTTTACGGGTTCATTTAATTGAATTAAAGACTGAAGAGATGGAGATTCATTTAGAAGAAGTCATATATACGAGGATGCATTTATTACCGTAACTATGCCGTAATTTACTACCAGAGGAGTTACTTTGCAACACACATTTATTGTTTTCTATTTCAAAAATCACTCCACAATCGTGTGGGAGGTAACCGTTAGATGGCACTGAAGGTCGACAAGTAATGGCGCCATTTTGTTTTTTTTGGACCGTGTATCACAAAGTAATCACTTGAATCACAAAATAATCCCTGTAATATTGACTTTTCCTTAGAATGAGTTATTGTAAGTTCAAAAGTTTATAGTAGTCTTTTATTAATGGTTTCTGAGATGGCAGCTATTTGACTACATTGCATGGTTTTTATTATACTCCATTAACATTCTAATAACTTTATTATAACAAATTTTTGAATATTCCTCCATGTACTTCGATGCATTTTTCAATTCTTGTGAGAATATGGCGACTTGCGCACCTGAAGGCATCTTCACACTTTATTTGGTCCACAGCATCAGTTATACGCGCAATAAGCTCGTCTCGTGTATTGATAAAGGTTTAATAAACTTCACACTTTAACGAAACTCACAAGGGAGTTAGGTTGGGTGATCTTGGTGGCCAATTAACTGTTCCACCGCGACCAATCCAGCAATTGGTGAGCACTGCCATCATAAAAACCATTGAGCGCGCTACATAATCTTATCTGGATACTCGACATTAGAGAAAACGTCAGCATTTTTCAATTTTGTCAAAAACAGCAATACAGATGACAAGCTAAGTTTAACGAACATTTTACATTTACACAAATCATGTAGTGCTATCATTATGGTGAATAATGAAATCAATGTGAAGCGGCAGAGTTAAATTACTTACTTTAAATTATTCAGTACTTAAAAACCAGTACTATTATCTCAGAAACCATTAATAAAAGACTACAAGTTTATATAACTCGGTCTATTCCCAGACGAAATATTTACCTTTCCTCCTGGGGCATCCTCTATACCAAATTTTCAAGATTCCTTAATTTAATTTTCTTTTTTAAACCAGTAAAAGTTTTACCATATGCCCAAGTTATAAAAAAGGAACCCTTGCTCTTTTTAAAAATTTGACTAAATCATGTTCAAGAGAGATCTCGTTGTTAGCAATGAAATTAAAAATTCTCAATTTGCAACTTACTGAGATGAAAGTAAATATTTGGAGAAATCTAAAGTAGCCGTTTTCCTGCTCTGAACTGAAATTTGTCGTATACCATAAATCTGTTCGTCTGTTGGGAGTTGTTTCGCTTGGCGGACGTTTGTTGTTGTTGAGAAACGACACTTCACGTCGGAATGCCAAGCAATGATGATATTGAACAAAGGGCAATTAAGGAAAAATCGATTAATTGACCTATTGCATTTCAAAATTGCATCTTAAAATATCGGCAAATTGCCTTTAAACGCTTGAATTATTATAGATAAACTACATGCGTTGTCAAAAGTTGTCGAGCTTAATGCCCGAAAACGAAATCGTTTATCGAGGACGAAACGCAATGTTTGTGCTTCGGTTTTAAGTGCCGTTTAAATTTTCCTTTCAAATTTTATCGAAATGCAGTTTCGTTTCAAATCGATTGAAGTTTAAGCTTCTCTGAAAGAATTTATTGAGTTGATTAATTCTACTATGCAGTCGAGATTCTTTGTTTAATGGTTACTCTAATTAGTAATTGGGCTATAATAAATTTACATATGTTTTCTCTAACAAACACAAATCAGATTTGATTTTTTAAGAAATCAAAGGCGTTGCAGAATGCAATAGAAGATGTGAAATGGGAAAAGGAGAGTTTAGGTTGAAAAAAAATGTGATTAAAGAAATCGTCGACGATCCATTATTCCTTCGTAATCGGCCTTGACGGGATCGAGTTTCGCTTTTTCTCTCTTTTTCTTCCTTTCCTTTTTGGTTCTTAAGCTTAGCGAGAAGGCTTTCCGTTTGGCTCCACTTTTAAATCAATATTCGTTTAGTGTCGGTAAAGAAAACTCATTTATTTGTTGCATAGAAATAAACGACGGCGCTTCCTCCCACTTCTCCCATCTTTCCAATTCCTGTCGATGCTGCGTTTCTTTCCTTCTCCGCCCGAAAAACAAAAGAAACCAGAAACACAAAAAAAGAACAAACTTCGATGCTAATCAGACTTACAAATTTAGTATGGGGTTGTTGCTAGCAGCAGACAGGAAAATCATTACGCTGTTTTGGAAAACTGGCAAGGTTTTTTTCTCCTCTTTGCATTTTTTTTTTGTGCTCTTCGGATAACTGAAGGTGGTGCAACCGAAGAGGCCTGGGTGCAAGCTATGGAAGAACAGCAGGGCTTAATAAATATTTCCTGATTTCTTCTTTTGTCTGAATTTTTAAAGTTTTCCCCCCCCTTTCCCCTTTCTCTTTTTTTAATATCATTTACATGGAGCTTGGTTGACGTGTTGACAGCAAAGCCGGATATTCTTATTGTGCTTCGGTTTCCCTCCGTAAGGGCGAGCGGTTGATGTTTTCCATCAGAAGAGCATCTGGATTTCCTTCATTTCACCGGAGAGGCTTTCCACCTTTTATTGCCCAGAAATACACATTCGAAAGCTCGGATTGTATTTCACATGGAACGGCTGCGCTATGTACACAGCACTCGCGATGTTAACTCTTATGTCCCACCCTACATGCAACATGGCGCAAATGATGTATTAAACCAAAAGAGGAGAACGGGAGGAAAAGTACAAAAAAGAAGATTATAAGAGAGAGAAAGAGAGAGAAGGGGAAACGGGGTTTAGATTCGCGTCGACTGCTTTACGCCAACGGTAATTTATTTCCACGGAAATCTATACGGCAGGTTGGAAGCCATTTATTTTCGCTGAGAAAATGTGGCATCCTTTATCTCTTAATCGCTAAATCAGGGCACCGTTGCCGAAGATATTTCACGTCCACTGAGCGACTATTAATATTCCCAGTTCTTGTCTCTGTGGAAGTCGGCGACCGAAGGAGGCTCAGCCACGAGGACCAATCCTTTTACACCAACAAATCACGATCTTGACGCTGGAATTAAATCGCCTAGCTACTTCATTTCCTTTTCCTGTTCCACGCTTAAGACGAGTTTCCTCTTGCGCCCGCGTGCCCGAAAAACCGACCCGTCTGGCATTGTAATAAACACCCCCGCGTGCAAATCGCTGATATTTTATACTGAATTATAAATTATTTCGAATGACATGGAAAATTTATCCGTTTATTATAGTTTCGCCGCTGAAATTCCATTCGCTTGAAAAAACATTAGGACATCCATCAAACTCAGACTCGTGGAAAACGATAAGTCTATAGAGCTCTTTTTTTTGTCTCAAAAATTTCACAACGTGCATCCCAATTTGTAGTGTTAAACTAGTCGTTAACTACCGGTCGCCTGAATGCGAAAAGAACATTTTTCCATTTAATATCAGCACCTTTGTCAATCATGGACCCTATTTAATTAACGCGGTAGTTAGAAGAAATTGCTCGAATCTAACATAGCAGTTCCTGAGACAAACTATATTCTGTCCTGCTTATATAGACTTTAAAAGAATGAACCTCTTTATTAATCATTAATGACCATGACGAAATCCAAATTCTCTCAAATCTCTACATTAAAGGTAGATTCATTATATATCAATTAGTGATGATTCACATTAGTTTCAAGTTTCGAATTTGGCTTCAACTTTTAATTGAAACTGAATGCTTATGATGCGGAATAATTTTATCTTTAAACATTTAGTAGAATCTAGTAATTCGTTATACGTACAATCGAGCATTGTTTAAATTATTGTTAAGCGTATGTTTACTATTTAAAGATAAGCTTAGTAATTTTCTTGTTAACACATTATTCCGAGCTATTAACCAATATACGTATGTTCAGTAGTGTAAACCATGTATAATTCATTCTTTGATTTTAGCAATAATTTTACTTAGAAATGATTTATTCAGCCAATCTCCTATAGTGCAAAATACATTTAACTAGAAAATACAGCAACTCGTATAGATATGTACCTGAAACAGTCAGGTGGAAAACAGTTTCGCGTCTGCAGCTCTGACTTGAGAAAGATCTGTGTGAAAGATGACTGCAAACTTCCTGGGTAGGGTCCATAATTCGTTGCGCTTAATAAATAGAATGACAGTGGAAAGGATTTATACATGTGCAAGGTCACGAGGAGAATGAATGCCGAGTTAATTTTTAAAAAGACTGAAGAAAGATTCTAGAAGAGAAGGAGGAAGAGAAATTTTGATTCACTGTAATAGGAATTACAGGTAATAATAAATGTGATGGAACCACAAAGAAGTTTGCAGTCATCTTCCACATAAATCTTCTTAAATCAGAGATGAACCACCAAGTCCCAAAGCAAGGAAGTTGAGTGATAAAGCAAACATTTCTCTCGTATTTGAAGAGCATTGTCTGAGTTAATTAGACTATTGTTTTTATTCAGACTAATTTCAACTTGAATTCGGAACAACTTTAGGGAAAGAGGGAATACAGTGTGCGCAGGGAATATTTTCCAAGACTGTCGGGATAACGGAAACCCAGGTGTGAACACCTGCTGCCACATTCTTAACTAATTTTCTTGTACAGTCATCAAAGGGAAATAATCCATACTTGAATTTTACTCTAAGTTTTACCGTTTCAATATTAATTTATTTTTAATAATTTAATATTACATTTAGGGTTAACATTATTAATATTATTAAATTTAAATAATTATAATTAAAAAAGCTATAAAACAACACATTAGTATGAAATGTAATATTAAGTATTAAACTCGTGTGGATTATTTCCTTTGGTTGACTGTACATAGGTAGCATAGTTTAATGGACACTTAAGCAATAATAATACACTAACAGCAATAAACAGAGTAATGTTAATGTATATTCTATTTTATTAGAGAATACTGTACTTACACACACTCTCTCTCTCTCTCTCTCTCAAATGAAAGGGATTCTGATATTTTAGCCTAATCCTCAATATTATAATATTATTACCCCTATTAATTAAAAATTAAATAAATAAAACTCCATTTAATTAAAAGAAAATAAATAAAATAAATAATAGAAACAATGAAAAAAGGCACCCAATGGATAAATGTAAAGGTTGGAGGACGAAACACAATTGAAACAAAGGTCTTATGGAGTTTATGTAGATGAAACACAAATGAAATACAGATGAAACACAGAAGAAACGAAGATCTTGTGGAGAAATGTTACACGAACACAGGGAGGCACACAGTTACAGGTGAAGAAGGTCTATGATGAAAGTTCGATGATTCGTAGACACGTAGATGACAAACTTGAAATGTATTATAAAACGTTTTCGGGATTTTCATCCCATCTTCAGTATGTAAACTTTTTGAATGAATTTCAGTTAAAAACAATATAATAGAAGATATCTTTATTTTTTTTAATTACTTTTTTTTATTTATTTTTTAATTAATATCTTATCCCAACTCCTACTCTTATATAATTATTACCTCTAATTGTAGTAAATATTGCAGAAAACGTTTAGCCATTATTACAGTAGGTTAACGAAGGGCTTTCTTCAACAAAGGTATTGTGATAAAACGACAACGAATGCGATTATCAAGAATACTAGTGGCAGACTAAGAAAGTTTTGCATGGGAGTGGGGAGTGTTGGATTCAGGACAAAAACCTTATATCAGGCTAGCGGACTTCACCATGTTTTACAGTCTGTACTTAACAATGGACGTGTTTTTATTCCTGGGATTTTCAAATTTTCAATTTTTTAAAATATTTTTCTCCAATTACCTGCTGAATCAGCGGATATTAATTCCAATGTAATTTATAGATCTGTGCCAACGATTTTATTATTTTGTCTTCTTGCATTCTTACCCCCATCTCGGTTCGGTTCGGTGTATTTGTTGAAAGAATGCGGTAACTCAAAACCTTTTATAAAACTTCATTAGCAGAAACGGCATAAAATGGTAAACGATAGAAGGATTAAAAATAAGCAAAAAGAATACTTCAATGGCATTGCTAATAAGAGCATTAATTATTAAATATAAAGTAGGTTGACAGCCTATGAGTTAAGGTAGGTTTAATAGTAACCAATATTAACAAATTGCATTTCTCTCAATATTAACAACCAAGAAACTTGGAACAGTTGTTGCACAATATTAACTAAAGTGCATGAATAAAGTGTCCCAGGATGAATAGAGTGTCCCGGAACGATCTAATATCTCGAAAAATACACGTCTTGTTCAAAAAAAAAATACGTGTCAAATATTTTTTGCATGCTATATAATAGTCCTGAAATTAGCCCTCTGGACCCCTCGTAGAGGATGGGGTGAGAGGCAACTTTGAAATTTCAAATAAGAACTCCCAATATTTTTGCAGATTCGGATTTTACGGCAAAAATTACATTAATTTTACTCCAATTTTTTAAAATCTTTAATGAAATCAAAAAAGTATGCAATATTTTTTGATAGTTACCATTTAATAGTCCTAAAATGAGCCCTTCCCACTAACAGTTACTTAGATCTAAAGTGTTTTTCCGGAGACATTCGAATTACTTTTTTTTCCTTGTGATTAAAGCGCCATCTACCGTAAAGAAAACAATGATAAGAATTTTGAAGAATCTGACAGTATAGTACAATAAAAAGATAGGGGTTCCCATTTAAAATATCAAAGTTGCCCCCGCCCACCCCTGAAAAGGTGGTGAGGGCTAATTTTAGCACTATTAAATACCGTTGCTTTCAAAAAATATTGGATGCTTTTTGATTTGAAGTGCACTTCTCGAGATATTCGATCTAGTTTGGCTAGAGTTCCTGTAAGTAAAACGAGTAATGACACGCCGCCATTTTGGGTATATATGGCAGCCATGTATAATGTTATCCTATGGGGAAAACTGCAACTTTGATTGAATTTTTGTAATTACGAGGGAAAATAATTCTGTTTCTAAAGATGTATGGAAATTCATTACCAAATGAAAATTTTTAAAAAATATTTTATTTAAGTGTGAGATGGATTTCCTCCGAAAAATTCCATGAGAAAAACTGCTCTTTTTTGAACATCACTTTGCTCAGTTACATAATCAATAATTCCATACAAATGCTTAGGCTGTATTTATTTAATTTGTGAAAGCAATAGCTATTACAAATTGTTAAATTTGCACTTCTGTTAAATATTTTCTTCTTATTCGATTTTGGCTGTCTAGAGAGCACGTAATTTAAAACTGTGTTAATTGAAATTTGAAGGGGAAGAATCTGTATATACCTGATTAAATTTGAAACTGGAATTGTTAGTTCCAGAGTATGGATGAAAATGATGAAAGGATGATAATGAAAAGGGAAAAACAAAAACATCCTTGCCCTCGGCTGGGTTCGAACCCGCGACTCGTTGGTTTCGACCTGCGCCTTAATGCTCTTGGCCATCAAGCCGGTTTGTTAAATATTTTATTACAAATTTATTTTAAAAATTCAATTCAACTAAAAATAAGAGCTTGTAAAGTGATAAATGATGTGAGAAATCTGATATTTTTAATATCACAGGCTTTACCGTTTTAAGATCATATAAATTCATTCTTTACGACGTTCGTGAATACCTGTAAATACTGAGAGCATCCATTTTGTGGGTTGTCACGTGATTTGATAAACGGCTTTAATTGGCTGAATTCGCTTTCCATAGGAAAGAATGGAGTGTCATTACTCGTTTTACTTACAGGGACTCTAGTTTGGCTTTTTTGCAGCACCATCTATAAAAGATTTTAAAAAATTTTGGGGTAAAATTAATGTCATTTTTTCCGAGAATTTGCTAAGAGGTGTGCAGGGGGCTAATTTTGGCACTATTAAATAGCATTTAAAAATATTTGACACGTATTTTTTCTTTTTTTGACAAGACGTGTATATTTTGAGATATTAGACCATTCCGGGACTTATTATTCACTCGGTATATATTCATTTGAGCTAGTATCAACTAAACAATTTCTAGTGAAAATGTTCCCTCTCATAAGATAGAACGGCATTAAAACAAGCCATAGCATTTACACAAGAAGGGTGGGAGCTGTCTTAGTTCGGCATTGGTGTCCACAATATAAGGGAGGATCGAAAAGTAACGCATAGCCATATTTTCTGGCAACATTTTTAATAATAAACATAATTGAAACAATGCACAAGAAAGCTGCAGGCTTTACCTATTTTTCGACCTATGCACCAAGTCTTTCGACACATTTCTCCATCGTGGCACCAGATCCAATACACCTCATTCATAAAACTCCGTTTTCTGGTTGTATAGCCACCTGCGCACGGTTGAGTTTACCTCTTCATCCGAACCAAAGGCATTGACCTACTAGGAATTTCTTCATTGGTCCGAAGAGGTGATGGTCGGATGGTGCGAGGCCTGGACTGTAGGGTGGAGTTTGATCACCTCCCAGCCGAATTACTCAATTTTTTCTCGGGCCTTTTCGGCAAATCTGCACCACCTGGAGATGTTGCTACAGTCCAGACAATCAGCATCATCCACCTCCAACATTTCCTTGTGGAGTTCATTCCCATTTTTTTCGTTTGGCCCACAAAAAACGGACTACGACCTTGATGTTCTCATTTTGATGATGCTGGCAAATGCGCCACCTTTACTCAGTAGTTATCGGTCCTTCTGCTAGGGCGACATCTAATCAAGCCATTGCTATCTCTAGCAAAAGATTCAAACTACCAAGTTGCCAACTTTGAACATCTGGACCAAAATAGTGTTCCATAAAAACTTGTTGTGGGTTACTTTTATTACTGCCTGTAATTAACACATTTTCAAAACAGTTCAGCAAACGGTTCAGCCTTAATACTAGATTAGCTTGTACACCATAGTAATCTTTGCAATCTTAAGAGACAGAATGCCCTACCAGCTTAACGATGATTTACAAAAACGTTTACAAAACAATTCACCGAAGACCCAAAACCATGCAAGGATGCTTAAACCAGGCTCAATAACTGGTCAAACAATAGGCTTATAAAAATTTATCTTAAACGTCACAGCAAACACTCCTCTAATAAACCATTAAGGAATGACATAACCAAGTACCGAAAGGTTAAACTAAACCATTCGCGGAACTATATTTTTAAACCGCCCTATGTTAACATTGGAAGTTTCTAATGGACCATAATGATACCATTAAACCACGTACCTTTGAAATAATTTCAACTATCAATAATATTACGTTATATTCATTCATGACACATCATTCCAAATCGTTTGATATTTAACATGCCATATTTTAGCATTGAAAGTTCCAATGAACCATCATGGTTCCACTAAACCAGGTTCCTTGAAACCAATTTGGACTATCATTAATTTTACGTTATATTCATTCATGACACCTCATTCCAAGTCGTTTGATATATTACATGTTATATTTGAGCATTGAAAGTTCCGATGAAGCATAAAGGTTCAACTAAACCAGGTTCCTTGAAACCAATTTCGACTACCATTAATTTTACTTTATATTCATTCTTGACACATCATTCCAAGTCGTTTGATATATTCCATGCCATATTTTAGCACTGAAAATTTTTGAGGGTATTATAAGGACAAGTCATTGTTTCGATTTCAACCATTTTCAAAATGGTTCATTCCCGGAACCATATTTATTAATTGGCGAAAATAGTAATCTATATCCGCTTCTATCTCTTCACTACGATTTGTTTGATATATTACTTAATATATCTCTCCATTGAAAATTGCTAGGTGGGTTCGTAAAGGTACCATTTGTGCACGTGCTATTGAACAGATTTATATGATATTTGTGATTGGTTCGTACCAGGTACCATGTTCATCGACTGACGAAAATAATAATGAATAACCGCATTTATCTCGTCATTACGATTTGTTTGATATATTACTCAATATATCTTCCCTTTGAAAATTGCTAGGCGGGAAAATAGAGGTACCATTTGTGCACGTGCCAATGAACCCATTTAGATAATATTTGTAACGGGTTCGTGCCATGAACCATATTCATCGACTGACGAAAACAGATTTTGAAACTCTTTCATAGCCTCGTAGGAGTTAGAGTTACGGACGGACAGACAGACAGACAGACACGTTTCCCCACACTGATAGCATAAAGCACTTTTCGGTACTTAATAAACTACAGTATTTTTCATAAAAGAATGGTACTGAAATGACCAATCAGATTGAACTGTTTATTGGCTGGTTATTCCTGGCATACTCGCCAGAGAAACCGGGCTGGGAGGGTGAAGGAACCAACAAAAAACATGTACAGCCAACACTATCTTATTTAAACAACCGAATCAAGCTGTTATACGTAGCCCAATACTGAGAATGCACAATACTGAGAATTGTTCTAGCTACAAATTGTATCTTCCTTCAGTAACATCTGCTGAAAGTTACGGGAGAAAGTAATGCTTCAACCTTGCTTATTTGTGATTGGTTCCCACTGACAGCGTCATTATTCTCAGTGCCATTCTTTTATGAAAAATACTGTAGAGTAGGATGACGTGAGTTGCCTTCACAATTGAGAATCTCAACTAGGATCTGTTATATGAGCTAAGAAAAGTTCAGATAGTTCTGATAGTTTGACCAAATATTTGAAACTCGTATCAAATATTGATTTACTGATCAGTTATAGAGCCTTAGACTTCTGAAAAATGCTGCCTTATAGCGGTCAGGTCCTTTGTGTCTTTTCAGTCATAATGGAAATATAGAGTGATAGAATCGATATTGATAACTCCAGACAACAATTCATCATCATCGACCGTTATTATCGACTAGCTCTTCAATTCTTTCGAGAAGCGTCTTTACAGATCGAAAGCAAACAGCATTTGGGACGAATCGTTAGCGTATCTTCTTCACACTTGATGTTTGAAGGTGTTTATTTTATCCTTTGGACACCCCATTGGAGGGTTTGACGACGTGTTTTAATCTACTTTGAGGATTCTGAATCGAGATTGTGAAGAAAACGCTAATTCGTTTTTCGTTTCGAGAGCCTTGCTAATGTTGAGCGTTGATCATCTTCTCCAGAATCGAGAACCAGCGCGGTTTTATTTAATTAGCTTATTTTAAGCATTTCGTTTATGTCACTTATCGAATGAAATAGCCGCTTGTTTACCGTTAGCAAATCCACGGCTGGCTTCCTCACTTGTTTCCCCTCGAAAATGGTGTTTTCAGAGGCAGCAACATTCGTTGCCTCCAAATTAATAAATTCAGAATAATGAACCAAGGGATAATTTAATTGGAACCAGAATTCCTAAACTGCTCGCGACTGGCAAAGTGAATGTTTCGCCACTTCTCGAAAGAGAACCCCCGCCATCTTTTCCATCTTCCTCCCGTTTTCGCAACGCTGCAATTTTCTGCTTTTTCCCCCCTTAGCACTTCATTATAAATCCCATTAAAATGATTTAAAGTGCAATGATAAGGGTTGATAATTTTAGATTTGATTAACTGTATCGTGGATATTCCAACGTAGTGTAGCAGTTTATTCTGAATCGACATTTCCAAAACGAGTTATTGCAGTTCTACCTATTCACAATTAACACGCGTAACTCGTTTAAAAGATAAATATTAAAATATTGTAATTTCTTAATGTAACACGAGTCCTAATTTTCTTTGGCCATTAAGCCAAATCACGCTCGCTCCGATGATGTTGTCCGTTTTGCACGCGAGTTCCGTTATATACTTTCGCTCCTTGACCTGCATTATCATATAACCTTTGGTGGTACAATGATCAGAGTTTTCTCTCTCCCTGTACAATTATCCACGACACATATAATGACATTGTAAATGACAAATGACAAGCGACGACCAATCTTTGATGTTTCTGATGCGCACGTCGATAAATTTCCCATGGTTCCAGGCGCGAACGCATCTAAATCACAGTTCCGTTGTAATGAACGTAATTAAAATTTAATCTCTCCAACAGCAATGAAGGTTTAATATCATTAGGCAATTGTACCCTATTCTAATAACCTATTGAGATGCAATGACATTCGAATAAAGCTAATCAGAGTGGTGAAGGGGATCGCCGGCTTTTCCCTCTCCTCTCCTCTGCTGCTCTTCGCCATTGCTAAACTTAAAGCAGTTGCGATTTGGAGATTAGAACAACAGCTTTTAGCCTCCTCCGTAAATAACTTGATAGATTTCGCATTTCCTGGAATCTGGAAAGATGTTTTAAAATGTACTTCCTCTGTAAAATTCGATTAAATATTTTTTTTTCGTTTTTTTTTTAATACATACATTTTTATTCGTCGTCGAATGTATTGTTAAAGGCTAGTCCCGAGTTCATCTTGAATTTAGATATTGTTTGCGGTATGAAGGATATAACTGAGCATGCTGTAAAGCTGTAGTTATTGTAATAAACAAAGGTGAGCAAAATAACTTTGAATAAGCAGAGGAACGAGTTAATGAAGCTACTTTAAAATCGGCTTAATAATTTTTCCTATTATATTGCATTCTTATTTTTAATAAAGAAGTGATACACCTCATTTTGAAAATGATACATTAGTATTCTCTTGCTTGAAACACAACTAATATTTTCATTGATATTCAGTCTTATAAGTGTGAAGTCCATTTGTTTTAATGATATTTAATACATTTGATGCCTTTGCTAGACACTGAAGCTTATGTAATTTAATTTTCCTGTTTACATGTTTTGTGAAGACATGTAAGCTATTAAGATTACAATTCTAATTCTTGATTTTAATAAATTTTAAAAATTATTAAAATTTTAATAATTTTCTAATAATTAAAGCGTAAATTATTAACTCGACTTAGTTCACTGCATTATTAAAAGTTTGCCTTAACCTATAAGGAGTTAAAAAAAATTTAATTTAAATTTCAAGGATTGGGCATAATAAGCAAACACCTCGTAAAAAAAGTCAGGCAACCGAAATGCCCAAGACCGATAGGATTTTAAGGAATTCGAGGACAAAAAGGAAAGCATTTGATTTCTAAATACGCCTTTGGTTGCTAGGGTTAGATGAGGTTGCTAAGGAAGCCTCTGGTTGCTTAGGCAAGGCGAAGTTCTAACGGAAATGTGTAGTTCAAAATGAATAAAAAAGTTCTCGAAAGTTTATATACGGAGAGTGCAGTAATTGTGTATATATTCGATCATATAAGAGTCCTTCAATTTGTATGCATTCCTACTTAAAGATAAGAGCGTCAATTGTTGAAATTGTCTGTGTAAGCATCAATCGTTTATTTATAATCTATTGCTAAAGCGTTTTTACTTAAACATGTAAAGTTGAAGCGAACGATTAGCTACTAGATATTGACAACAATATGCCTAACAGAAATTAGCTATTGATAATGTAAGACCTAGGTAATTACAGGCCATATCTTAGCATTGAAAGTTTCCAGTGTTATCATGATGGTACAATTACAACAAGTACCATTGAACCAATTTTGAGTGATTTTGACCACCAAGGAAGACCACCACGTGTCTTCACTTAATTCCCAAGCCTTCTCTCTGCATTAGCTAACGAATGGCGAAGAGAGAAATGTATTGATCAATTCATAGGCCATTTTACATGATATTGTATAGAGAAAAACGTGGTCCCCTCAATTATTTGTGACCTTTTAAAGTGGAAGTAGTCCACCGATTTTGTTCCATGCATTTCGTTTTGCCTAAGGTGTCGAAAGGCGAAAACGCAAGTCGAAAAACACAAGTTCGGAAGCGTTCGAACGCTAGAGCACCCATAGACAGACAACGGACGCACATAATGAAAAAAGAGTATCTAAACTAGAACACAAAATTTTGGAACAAAATTGTGTAGTCAGATGAAAGCAAATTTAACTTATTTGGCTCAGATGGGCGTAACAAAGTTTGGTGAATATCTGGTGAAGCTTATACAGGGTGGTACCCAAAATTACCCGAAATATACCTCTATAAAATACGGAACTAACCCGATCTTTTAATTTCCACCGTCACCTTCAAAGTTGTTTCCTTGGGCAGCACTGGAAGTTCCTAGGTTAGAGCATGTTTAACACCTGCTGCGATTCCGCTTGGATCACTTCAATGGAATCAAATCGCCGCCCTTTTCACCGCAATTTCAATTTTCGGAAGCGGTAGAAATCGCAGGGTGCCAGGTGACAGCGGTCATGTTGTTTTTGTTGAGGAAGTCCCTCACAGCAAGCGATCTGTGCGCTGGAGCAGACAGTCTTTCTTCTTCCATACCTCTTGTCTTTTGCGCCTCACGTTTTCCCTCAATCGTCTCAATCGTCCTCTCGGATCACGTCACGCACTTTCGTGATCATTTCCAGACTTATGCTTGTTGACGTTCAACCAGAATGCTTGTCGTCTTCCACAGTCTCCCGGCCATCTTTGAAACGCTTAAACCACTGAAATGTTTGGGTTTGGCCTAAAGCTTGTTCACCAAAAGCCTCCTTCAATAGTCTGTGGGTTTCAGCCGCAGTTTTCTTCAGCTTTAATATCAAGAATCGCAACACGACTAACACAAAGAGTGACAAAAACAGCTCAAACTCAAAATCACGTGGACATAAGATGACACCGCTTGGCACAATTACAGCTGAGACGTACTCCTAACATCATCTGTCGGCAGAACTTCGTACCTCTTAGGGTTCAGTCAGAATTAAATAATTTCGTGAAATTTTGGGTAGCACCTCGCAGACTAGAGTGTTTGAAACCAACAGTGAAGAATCGAAAAGGAAATGTCATGGTATTGGCTCTGCATATCACCTATAAGGGTGGAACATCTAGAAATTATCAATGGCATCATGGACCAACACAAGTTCAGAGAAATTCTAGATAAGAATCTCCATGTGATTGAGAAGTTTTATCTTTCAGCAAGACTCAGATCCTAAACATTCCTTAAATCCAAGAATGTTAAAGAATTCTGTGAAAGAATTCCTCAAATCCAAGAATGTTAAAGTGCTTCACTGGCCTCCCCAGTCACCTGACTTAAATCCAATCGAGCACCTTTGGGCCATAATGGAAATGAAGATGAAAACCGTAGACCAAACTTAAAAGATGATTTAAAAGAGTTGTTGATAAAATTCTAGAATAATCTCGATGAAATAAACGTGACTTATTTCGAATCTGCAGTCCGAAACATTGTATCATGATAATGTTTATAGGTGCAACAAACAAATATTATATACAGCACATAAACCTTTTATTTATCAATGGACGAGTCTACAGAATCATGTACATCGGTACTAATAATACTGATTGTAGGGCTTATAATAACTGAAGTATGAAATATAATCACGGGTATCGAGTCTCTCAATATGTCGAGTAAACACGGGATCTCTGCTTAAGGTGCGTCTCTTTATTCGCATCTGTGCTCACAATCGAATGTGGGACCACAAATAAGGCGTGTAAGCTTTTCGCAGTGTCTAAAATCACAAAACGAATGTATGACGAAAAATTAAAATTATTGCATCATCCGTAATGATCATTGCATCACCCATAACGCTTTTTGGGTCGGAACATTATTCTTAACTATAGAAAGGAAGATATTTGTAGAAATAAATTAAGCACTTCAAAGCACACAGAAATTCAACAAATGCATAAATTATAAATAATATGAAGACTTCAAAAAGCATCAAAAGATCTAAATGTTTCAAAGTAAAAAATTATGAATTAAATTGTGAGTAATGAAATATATTATTGTAATGGGAAAAGATTATCCCAATACACTGGGATTCAAAACGTTAGGCCATTACACGAATTGGCTCCGCTCTATATACAGGGTATAAATGGACGACGTTTCACAAATTTAAGGATATGTAGAGGATGATGTGGTGAACATTTTTTATTAATAAACCCATAGTCCCAAACGAAAAGCGATGGAGCCACAGCATGTTTGATGCTCGTCAAGCCGTGGAATGGCTGTCTGAATTACTGTGTTGTCACTGCATTGGAATTTCGAGCGTGAAACTTAATAAATCCATATTTGCTGTTTCCTGCCTCACAGTTAAGTCATTCCTGAACTCATACAGCACAAAACGTAGAGCGCAAAAAAACGTTCACCCTTACGGAATGTTCCAAACTAACAACGGGAATTTCGTACCAACCTGACATGCAAGATTATGTGATTGGAGAATGTGCTGTGCATCCGGACGGTACCATTTGAAAGTAGCCTGCGAGCTGACAGTCTGCATAAGGCCTACAAGATGCAATGACAGGCGACATCGTATTAAACGTGCCTAGTTCAATGCTTGACAAACCAGGACATCAAACAAGCTGTGACTCCGTCGCTTTTCGTTTGGGACTATGGGTTTATAAATAAAAAATGTTCACCACATCATCCTCTACATATCCTTAAATTTGTGAAACTTCGTCCATTTACACCCTGTATACAGAGCTTTAAGACAACGAAGTATAGTGCGCCATCTGTTACCACACTTTCAATATATTTCATAATATATTTCAGGGGGAGGCCGTGGCCCGGTGGGCTTTCACTGAGCACAACTTCTGTGAAGTTAAGCTACATCAGGCACGGCTAGTCACTGGATGGGCGACCATCAGTGATAGACAATATTCACCCCCCTGGGTGCTGCGACCATCATACAGCAATCGTGAATCCAGGTCCATCCAGGGACCCAACTCGTCGGCTTCCCCCTGAATGGACGTATTGGATCCCAATTCATAAAAAAATCTTTGTAGTAAAGATTTAAATAAAAATTGTTGCTCCGACAACAAAGGTCAGGTGACTTTTCAGTTCCGGCCTGTGCTTCATGTCGGCGCCAACAATGCTTAAGCGTGCAACAACAATGCAAAACTGTTTCCATAACGTTTTTTGCATCACGTTTTTTGTAGAATGATGTCCAGCCTTAAAAAATTATCATGTTAACTTAAATACCTATCGTTCCTAATAAGGAGAAACTTTATCAGTTTCGTGCAGAACCACCCTTGGCGCGCAGTACGCCCTCAATTTTCCTGGAAGACGGCCTGTGGAATATTAATTACTATTCAAAAGAAATTAATAAATGAAAACTGGAGTTAATTCACCAAACATGAGGTATGATATGATTTTAAAAAAATGGAAAGAAAAATTCTATGACTGGATTCGAACCAGAAACCACGAGTAAATGGGTTTGCGCTTGAAGCTTCTACCAAATGGGACGCTACATGCGTCGAGCGCAATACTCGTGGTTCTTGATTCGAATCCAGGTCGCAGAATATTTTTCTTCCATATTTTCATATAATACCATTAACTTATACTATTTGTCATGTTCCTTGAGAGATTCAAAAGGAAGGTATTGGCTCCTAATTCCGTTTTCCAAATCAAATCAGATTAGCTTAATGATAATCTGGTGACTGCACTGGCGTATGAAGATGTTTAGTCTTTTGAAATTTCAATTGGACATAACCAGCGATTTGGACGGGAGCATTATTTATCCTGGAAAAAAAAGCATCTGCGTGAAACAATATCGCAACAAAATCGTTAGATCTGGTTACTCAAAATTTGTTATATCGCTCTTGGCAGTGATTCTACCTTCCTTTCTATTCTGCAGAAAACAGCGACATGGGCGCTCAAAACCTGACTCAATTGGCATGGTAACTTTTAAATCCGTTCCATGGTATTATCATTGTGAAGGATGATTCGTCGGATCGCATATGTTTCGGCTTCTCAGGAAACTAGGGTTTGCGTTCATTTCATCGCTGTTTTCTTCGTGTAATATTTGCCTGGGGTATCAGTGACTTCGCGAATTCAGCTTCGCCATCAATATTCTGCTATGAATAAGCTGCCTTCGCACTTTTTATGTACAAATAGTGGGCATTTTCATTACAGTTGTCTTTTTCTTAGATGACGCAATCTTCTGTAATACCTGTCTATCTCTGTGAAATAAAGGTGACTTCTAATGAAGCGGTGAAATGATAAAACATGAATCGGAATAATGGCTTTAAAATAAATTTTCATTTACATTTCCATAATAGATCTATTCATTCGTTATTCCAAATTTTTACATTTCTGTGCATATATATTATGTATGAACCTAATCGTTCATTTGTAGATTCATAAAAGCTATGTTCTTTATAGTCAAGAACTTTCCGACAAGTATTTTATTTTTAAATATCGTATATTTAGACTTTATATTTGTATCTAAAATTGCAGATACTTAATTTTAACGAACGATGCATAATGCATATTTTTTGGTTGAAAAAATGATTCCATGTAAGCAGGATACACGGTGTAATACAGGAAGGGATAACTATGAAACACAGGAAGTATTAGTGAGAGTTGTTTTGAAAACAGATGAAAGCAACCATTCAGTGTTTTTGGAAGTAAATAAAAACACTGGGCAACAAATAAATTTTAGATGTCTTCTTTTCTTTTTGGATTTCTTTTTAATTCAGAAACTTTTAGTAGAGTGTGACTGTAGAAGTTGATGGATGAGGTTCGGTATCAATACACTTAATCATTTTTTATTTCGCTAATATAGACAGAAGTGTAGGTTGATGTCTCCTGAAATAAAAATAAAAAATAAAATTTTTTTGGAGGACGTATAACGATAAGTAGTATAAGAATTTTGGTTTTTCACGTCTCTTTCATTCCATCCGGTTCCACGTTTTTTTCTTCTCCCGTGTTCAATTATTACTTAGTATATTTTTCAAACGTCCCTTTTAACAAATTGAAAAGTTTAAGAAAGTTGAAAGATGAAACGACAAGACGAGTAAAAAAAAAAAAAAGGAAAGTTCTCTTTCTTTAACTTAAAAATGTTAGAGGAAAAAAATCTTCTTGAAATAATAATGAATCATTAAAAAGCATATTTTTTGGCGAAGCAAGTTTGTTTTTTTTTAAGATAACACAACTTTAATGATTGATAAGGAATTTCAAGTCTGAGAAATCGACAAATAAGTTTATACCGAATTTTGAATTCGACTTAAAAATCTACGCATGAAATATGATAAGAGAGACAATTTTGTAAAGTGATTATTTTAGGTGTTTTTTTAATATTTTTTCAAATTCTGCATATTGATGTAAACTAAAATTACCATGTTGGTATCAATCCAGCTCTTCCTGGTTCTCTTGTAACACAATTTACTTATGGTATGACAAACAAAACTTCCACATAAAATACAGGGTGTTTCATAATTGGTGTCCCGTCTTTAGGTCCAAATAACGACTCAAGGGGAACAGATTGGGGGGAAAAATGAATATCGATTATTTGGTTTTAATGTCCCCTAATTCAGAATAAAAACATTTCGCGTCCCTGGGGGTGAAGGGGTAAATTTTGAAAATTTTAATTGTGTAGGGGTAGGGGTTAGACCCCATGTGTTATTTAGAAAGTTGTAGAGCATCATGTAAAATGTGGGTTTAGCAAAAAATCCGGTGAAAAAATCTCATCCCCTGCCCTTTATCGAGTGGGTAAAGTGAAAGGTATGGCTAGCTAATGTAGACAAAAACAGAAAAGCTCATTAGAAACCTTTCACTTTACCCACTCAATAAAGGGCAGGGGATGAGATTTTTTCACCAGGTTTTTTGCTAAACCCACATTTTACATGATGCTTTACAACTTTCTAAATAACACATGGGGTCTAACCCCTAC
>JAHWFO010002284.1:1192084-1202896 GCA_023313115.1 Rhysida immarginata
TACATAATGCTCTACAACTTTCTAAATAACACATGGGGTCTAACCCCTACTCCTACAAAATTAAAATTTTCAAAATTTACCCCTTCACCCCCAGGGACGCGATATGATTTTATTCTGAATTAGAGAACATTAAAACCAAATAATCAATATTCATTTCCCCCCAATCTGTTCCCCTTGAGTCGTTATTTGGACCTAAAGACGGAACACCAATTATGAAACATCCTGTATAACATTCTTACAAAAATTTTGTGAGTAAAGTTTTTCGAATTAAAATTTTAAATTGAAAAAAATTTGAATACAATTTTCGAAAAAAAAGAAAGAAATGGACTTCTTATTTGCGTTATATTCATTTCTGATGACATCACTGAGAAATGAAAACCGATATCTATTTTTATCGAAAAAAATTTCTTTGTTTTAAAAATTTTCTTTTATTTTTATAGCGCGTAATGTTTTCTGCTACACTAGTTCAATATGTTGTTGCAATATTTCTTCTCGATTATCAGCAAGGTCTCCCCAATTTTCCGATACACGACAAATCGCAAACTTGGACTCACAACTTGTCAGATTTGATAAGGACAGGGATTATTGGATCGGTCGTGGATCACTCGCCAAAACGAAGCCGATAAACTCGGGGAAACAGAGAGATTCAAACACAATACAACATTTCTACATTGATTTTAGATTCTCTTAAAGTTAATGTACATGGTTTACCTTGCGAAACATAAAATGTGTTGAACAAAAAATATTCGTTATTTTATGAAAAGATAATCATCATTTTTAGCTTCCTTTTATCAGAACAATTTTTCCAAGCATTCTCCTACGTTGAAACATTAATTAAATGCCTGCTTTTTCTTTAAGTTATATAAGTCGGATGTAGAAATGCACTATATAGCATGAATATTATCTCATACAGTGTACATTTTCTAATTTAAGCTTCCTCGGATAAAGGGCGGCTGTTTTTAAGAAAATTTTATTTCAGTTTGCAATAAAGAGTCGTTAATCCTCATCGATCCGGATAACGGTTTCTAATTAATAAAATATCGATTTTTTTTTCATTTATGTGAGCATTTTTAAAAACTGGAGGAAAATTTTCTTTTGCACTGCGATTTTAAGTTGGGCATAATTTAGATCGACACTTCTAGACTCTCCTTTGCTCTCGCATCATATTCATTTCATATATTCATCTCTATGAAACAATAAAAGTATTTCCAACTGTTTCTGACATGCGACTTAAATAAACCAATAAATCTGCAATGAACCAATTTTTAAATAAAATTCTTAAAAAAAACCCAACTGAAATCTCAAAATAATAAAATTTGACATAATTTGATTTGATTTGATTTATTGCTACTTAATTTGATTTGAAGAAGAGAACAAAGGTAGCTCGTTGCCACACAAGTATCCTCAGCAAGGCAAAAAGATAAATCACAAAACAAAAACCAAAATTTGATAATATTATAAAAAACAATCAAAATTACACTTAGCTTTATACAATTGATTAAAACAAGATAAAATTTTAAATAATAAATTAAAATTAAAGCAAGGAATGTAAAACAATTCTCGGTTTTGTCAATTAAAATTTAAGTAAGCCATACAGAAAGGACTGTCAATCTTTCCATTAATAATATTAGTAACAAATTTTAAAATGTCCACATGAAAGATCTCAACACTCTCACAAATATTCAAATCTTGCATGATCTGAGAAAAGAAATAAATGCCAATTCTAATATAGCGGTAAGAATAAAGTCTTGCGAATAGACCTGAAGCCTATTCTTGATATAATTTGATGCAAACTCCCAGATTACAATCCCATACCGAATGACAAGTAACAGGTATTAAATTCTAAAACCGGAATTGTTGTATATAAAATACACGTTTATTGTATGAAAATGATAAAAAATATTTTATTCGAAGCATTGCCCATTGCTGGCTATACATCTTTCCACTGATCTGATAATTTGTGGATGCCGCACCGAAAAATTGTTGCTCTTTTGAGGCAAACCAGTCATCGAGCCATTTTCGTAAGAAGTGAAGCGTTGTTCAGCAAGTGTGTGTTCCATCGTTGGAAATAAGTAGTAATTGGATGTAGCGAAGTCTGATGAGTAAGCCGCATGCGAAATTATTTCCCAACTAAACACCTCAATCGTTTCCTTGACCAGTTTTGTTGTTTGTAATGGTGCATTATCATGAAGCAAAATCACTTTGTGTTACGGTTTTTGATATTTGGTCGTTTTTCACGCAAAATTTGATTCAAGTCGATCATTTGTTGTCGGTAGCATTCAGCTTTAAAGGAGGTTTTGCCGGTTTCAGCAGCTCATAATAGATCACACCCTACGGATCCCACCATACACAGAGCATCGTTTCTCACATCAAAATCGCCACTTTTGAATTTTTTAAACCACTCAAAGCACTGTGATTTACCAAGAGCATGCTCACCGTAAGCTTCGACAAGCATTCGATGCGATTCTGCAGCAGTTTTCTTCAAATGGTAACAGAAAATCAATGCTGTCCGCAAATCATAGTTTCCAGGCACAAAATTCGACCTGTTCAACGCTATTACAAACTATGCTGTTGTATGAAACTTGTATTGTTGTGAGTTGAAAATCTTTGTCAGATTTCAGTGTAAGAAATTGGCGCCAATGACGCGGTTTGACGGTAACTACATTGACAGCTAGGGCCATCTATGGGCAAATTCCGGTTTTTTTATTTATAGAGCTGTTATAATAAGGGTAATAAATAGTTTAACAAAAAGCTTGCTACAAAAAATATTTAGTAATTATTATTATGATTATTATTAACAATTCGCATTCCTCTGGAATGAAAGAGAAGGAAGAGACCAAGTTAATGAGAAGTTTCGTTTTGGAGTAGCATTAAGTGTTGTGAAATCAATCGTTTAGTATGTTTATTTGTGATTGGAACAGTCTGGAAGTTTACATTTCATAATGCTGAATCTTAGCTGGTCAGGGAGTTGATTCCTAGAGTTAATCTGTTGTAAGGGTAAAATCTAGTTAATCTGGCGATAACTATGGTGCGGTATCAGTTTATATTTTTTTTGACGTTCGATCCGAGAGAGATTTTCTTTAACCAGTCTGATACAAAATGAGTTGAGTGTTTTTCATCGCATGGTGCGGTTTATATCTCTTTCAATTTATCATTTAGTAAAATAGTGTGGAAGGTTGGAAGTCTGGCATTATTACAAATATCTGTTATAGAGGTATATCGCCAAGTGAAAAAGTTGAACGGATAACCTCATTATATCCGATCTTAATTCTGGTAACATTAATTTAGAAGCAGCCGAACAAATCCCAATAGCATATTTCAATTTGGTTATAACCACAGATTTTATCAACATGGTTAGTCAAGCTTTTTTTCAGCTTTTTCATCAGGTAAATAGTTTTACTCAACTGACAAATATATTTTCAATATTTTTTTAAACGAAAGGGTGGTATGAAAAATAACTCCGAGGAATTTGTGGGCTTTGTATTTGACATTGCTAGCTAGAGAAATTTTGAGAATTTGCGTTTTCTCATTATTCAGCTTCATCCCATTTTTAAACCACCATACTTTTAAACTACTGACATTGTCAAGTATGGCTCGCTTTGCTACTTCTTCATCATAAAGTTTCATTAAAATATTGTCATCGAAATACGCATAAATATCAAAATTTAGAGGGATTTTTAGAATCGAGGAAGTGGCTACGGCATAAAAGTTTGTATTCAATGAAGAGTCTTGCATAATTCCTTGTGGTTGAGATCTGGCTGATTTCAGTACTGCCAAGATTCATATAGTTTACTGGATGTGATAAAAAGTCTTCGAGAAGTTTCATCCAGAGAGGACCAATTCTGAGCGGTTTGTCTTAATAAGCAAACATCGCGGAAGCGAGTTAAACGCTTTGGACAAATCAGTGTTCACGATATCAATCTTTTAGAGCATTGACTGCTTCCAAGTTAGTTTTCAATAAAAATATGACCAGGGAGATTTAGGTCTGCCGCCTTACTGATTCGCAGGAATTACCGTCCACAGGAAAATGATTAAATCGGAAATTTTTTTTAGCAGAAGTCAAGAATTCATTGGCACAAGAAGTAGAACCGAAAATGATGCGTATTCAAGTCTTGTGCTATCTGTCGTTGGCATTTCATTCATAAATTTTAGTATTAGTTTATAGAAAATGAGCTTATTTCTTAATATATATTAAACATCGTTAGGTAGATCCTTTTACCGCAGATACAGCAGATTACTGTCAACTCTCCTATAACGCGACTCATTCGCACTGCGTTATATGGAATCCGCGTTAACAGAAACTCAGAATTAGTACATACAAGTCATGTTAATTCGTACCATCTTATAAGAATTTCAGTATGAATAAAATAAAAAGCAAATTAATTCGTAACGCTTTATATTGGAACTGTGTACCGTGTTATATGGAACTCGCGTTATATATGCGACGCAATTGGCTAAAAGAAATCATGTGATCACGCGGCCGCCCATAATGTAGCTGCTTGTGCTATCCGTTATAAAGTTGCATGGTTTCTGAATTTACAGGAGAATTCCTTGATAGCCGAAGCTGAAAAATTGTGGCTTGCATGTAAAGAAAAAATAGGGGAATTCTCCATTATCTTGTCTATAAAAGTGTACGGTAATTGAAAAATTCATGCTACAGGAAGACTGCTTACAATTCACATAGTTTTTATATTACTGTTTACAGCTTAATTAAGTTATAAGAGAATCGTTATAGGAGAACTGTCGCAATTTTCGTTCCGCGTTACATGAAACCGCATTGTGAGAATGCCACGATAAAGGAGGGTTGACTGTATTTACTTCTATAAATCGCATCTGAGCCCGGACGATTTCCCTTCATCAGTTTGGAATGTCGTTCTCTCAGGCGGCCAATCTCCCTAATAAGCTGGATTAACCAAGTTTTACTCCATTTTCAATATCGCCTAAGCTACAACATGTTGGTTTAATTTGATGGATTTCCAACGTGAAATTGGATTTAAATTAGCTTTTACATTGCGTATACATTTATGCAACAACGGTTTCTGAGTGCTCTTTAGAAAGGTGTTGTTTTTTTTTTTAAAACCTATTGAACTCAACCGATCTTCTATTTTAGTGCTGAAATTCCGAGAGGAAGGAAGGAAGAGAGAGAGAAGTTCTGGACTGATTGCTTTTTTCCTCCAGGGAGTAAAAATCCCGCCACTAATCAATACTGTCAAGTGATCCTTTGCGAGGTGCAACGGGAACAATTTGGGAGAAAATGTCCACAATCTTTATTGATATTTGGAAGATTTGACCAGCTTATAGTCAGGGTGGCAAGTGAAGGAGATTGGAGGAGGCCGTAACCATTTTTCTTCCGACTGTTTCTCTCTTTCTCCCTTTCTTCGCGGATGGACTACTGGTCCTCGGGAAAAGCTGGCTCAGTGTTCGGGTTAAGAACCTGAGCTCGTCCCCTGCAACCGCTTTGAACATGGAAGGCAACGAGTGAGAAAGGGATTTCATTACAGGATGAGACGAAGGGTGGTCGGTCGCCAAGGAGATTCTTCCCGAAGGGTCGTCGTCTTCATCCCACCTTCCACTTATACTCGCGCACCCAACCACCCATCCGCCAGATAAAGCCCGTCGTCACTAAGTCTTTGATGCCCCTTCTGTTCAGGTTCGTCTAAGTTTACGTGGCATGGCACCCAAGCACTTTCTTCCCACATTTAAAAAGAAAAGCTTTTTTTCTCTTTTATTTTATTCTATTCGCCATCCCCCCCCCCCCCCTCCGCCTCTTCATTCATTTTTTTTTCTTTTTTCTCCTCAAAATCCGCCTCTGTATTTCAGCTTTTGGTTGGCAAGCAAACGTAAGGAAAATGGTTCTCATCAGAAGTTTTTTTTCCCTCCTCCACACCCTCTTTTCTTTTAAGTTCAAACTGTTATTGGACAACGTTTGTTGGTCTGAATTCAACTTTTTTTGGTCTGCTTCCGTCGAGAAAAATGCCAGTTACATTAAACAAATATCCTTTTGCCAAATCTTTTTCTCATTTCATTTCGCTTTCAATAATAGTTACGGACTTAAATGCAGTCATCACGAAAATAAAAAGAAGTAAAAATTGTTAAAAATGATATAAAGAAGTGTAAGCGTTTCGTTTTGAAAATGAAGGCTGAACATCAATTATTTTTAAACTTAATTGAAACTTTAAGCTAATTTTTTTAAAGAAAAAAAGATTTAACACGTGCCAAAAGCAATATTTATAGCTTTAATATTTTGATAAACACGTATAATTTGCAACATCTATAATTAAGCTAATGCACCTGTGCTAATTTAAATTCACTGTTCTAATAAAAACAGAGTGGCTCAAGTGAAATTGAAGAGTTAAGCAATGTGCTTATTTAGTTGTTAATTAGTGCTTTAAGATGATGGCAACTCAAAGATGTGTTAATTTAGTTGTTAATTTTGTTGGAATAATAACGTCGAAACTACGGGTTTAATGATTGTATGCGGGCGGTCTTTCGCGCAGTCGAAGACGTGAGAAATGCCATACAAATTATCAGATTTTTTTTTCTATAAAATCTAAAAAAAACTTATTTACGAATTTATTATGAAATCTAAAAAATTATTTTACCTTTTTCTAATATTACAGGATATATTAGCAAGATTTTTCTGAATACATGTGACCAAAAATTATAATGAACACTCTAATTTAATTTTAGGTGTTAATAAAACATTACAATTAAACTATTTCTCACTACACGCACTTTCTGGTATATTTACTTTGTTTCGATGTTTCTCATTAAGGTATGAGAGTGACGGGCGATCTGTACATACAAAGAGCGTTCAGTGGAAAACCAGAATTTTTTTTGTTTACATGGTATTTATTGCAAACACTGAAACAATCACATTATCACTGTTCAACAGAGTCCCCTTTTAGTCCAATGAATATACGCCTGCGCTTGACAAGCGCCTAGATACCGCGGGAAAGGAATTATTTCGGAAGGATGGGTATACACCCATTTACTGCCGACCAAACCTCATCGTCGTCCCGGAAGTTAGTTCCAATCAGTTCTCATTCCGTGACAATACACTGCAGAAATTTTTCACCATCAGCCTCATCCTCATTGGCCGGGCCAGCACGACGATGATGCAAACGGTGCAGCTGTATAAGGCGCCGATGTTTAGGAGGTCTGGCGCCTTGATTTTCGTGCATCAGGCCCCGGTTTTTCTTTAGTCGGCCTTGGCTCTTGGTAAGCATTGACACGTCTCTTTAGTTTCAGATATCAATCGCTTGGATGAACACCTAGCATGATCCGATAGGCTGATCCAACTCAATGATATTCAATAGTGACGTCACCTCCTTGACTATGATGTGACGTCACTTCATCTCCGCAACTGCAATATTGTTTCTGTGAATGCTGGACCCGGGCGAGGAGATCCTCCGCAATAGTGACGCGTTCTTGAATTTCTTAGTTCATTTGTACAGTTTGCTCGACCTTAGTCACACAACTAATTTACGCCTTCTCTAAGCAAATATCTCACAAACTTCGCTGCGCTTGGTTGGTGCACTGTTTTCTTGCCACACTATTTTCCAGATTATTATAGTGCCGTAGGCATGCCAACCATCTATTGGTATCTCATGTTTACCGCCTCCACGATGATATCGGTCGTATGCGATTTTTAATAAGTCTTTTCTGATTTCTCATTGTTCGTAACGTGTATACAATTCCTAATCGTCTTCATGAATTTTGTAGGGTTTTTTTTACAGTTAATCCCATCCTCAAATAACCAAGAAAAATCGATTGATTAAGATACATTTTCCTCTGACACTGTATGTCTATAATGCCGCCAAACTCTTACAGACTAAGCTTTTGTATATCTAAGGGTTAATTGTTGTAATTGCAGACTTATTGCAATTATAATTGTATATTAATTGCAGGGTTATAATTACAGACTGTTGTAATTGGACCACCTGGTTCAATTTACACTACCCGTTGTGTAATTCGGACCGAATGCAAAAAATTTTAAATTTCATATGAAACCCATATCATTATAGTACTCCATAAAAATAAGTGCACTAAAAGATAGCCCGAAATGTCTACTATATACCTACGTTTGAAAATTGGAGCTACGTCATTTTGAATATAAGTTACAGCCATTTTCCCTTAGGGGTCCAGATTACACGGGCCTTCTTTGTGTTTTATAGACTTCGAGGGAGACATTGACTTGCAAGTCAGGAATTTTTTTTCCTTTTCTTTAAACCATTAATAACGGATTAAATAATATGGTCCTATATCCCGGAATTTTTTCATTCGTTTACTATTTTATAATTAGAAAATTATTGAAATAATTTATCCAGGAATCTAATCAATCAGTTAATTTACTAAAGTTATAGCTGAAGATGAAAGTCTGCATAAAATTGTAGTAGTCGTTCACTTTGTGCTGCATGAAATGCAGACTTAGTTAACATTTAACATCGAAATAATTACACTTTTACAAATTCACGCTCGTTGCAATTGCTGCTGACATCTCGTTGCTGCTAATAAAGATGAAGATTATGAAGATAATAAAACAAGATAGAAGAAAAAAATTGAAGTGTCTGGTTAAATCACGCTATCAGATTCTGATGCTTTTGGTTTCATGCAGTGGCTTACTGGCTGCATTTTAAAGTGCTAACTCAACTGAAGTTACCCGCAACTCAACATAACCACAGCAAATGGAATGGGTCGTTAAACTAATCATTCCAATCCAGTTTGTTTACTCTGTTTATGTCTGTACTCGCAAATAATGTTGAAGTTGTGTTTACACTGGAATCGATTAGATTAAGAGGAGAGACAGAAACGCTTTTACTGCAAATTGTTTCGCTTTTCAAGCATAATTCCAATAGAGATTTAATTCAGGAACCATAAAGCGCTCTCTTTCATATTCTGTGGCTGTACCCAGTAATTTTTTTAATTATTAATTTTTTTCGTATTTGATGAGAGTAATATGATTTCAAAACTAGCAAGAAATATGTGTCTAAGCAGGGTGTCCAAGAGTATTATTTAAGGATCCATATTCAATAATTCTTTTTTATGATTAAAAATTTCATGGCAATTGCCTTCTTGTTTAGGGAGCTGTATTGGTAAATCAGTAAAAGGGTAAGCAACAACGACTATGAAGGATTTCTAAATTCCATAAAAAATTAGCTCCACACAGTACATGATTAACTTTATTCGACTTGAAGTCCCTGGTTATGTGAATTTTTCCAATTTTCTAAAGCCATATTGATGAGTCCATGGAGCATTTTCCACTCGTAGAGTAGAGCTTTCTCGGGTCTACAACAGTCCTAAATATTTGGAACCAAAGCTTCTGGTTTAAGATAATCCAAGAAAAAAAATCAATTGGGATACAACACGGAGATTAGGATGTCCATTGCTCAAGCATAATGTATCGCAATTTTCGGTCCGGAAAAAGTGTTTCTCGCAATGTGGACGAGAGCAGAACCTTCATGGCAGATGTTACCTTTTGTGCATTATCTGGTTATAAGTTTATCTTTGTTTACAAATGGTATGTGAACTTTTTCTACATAAATCTGTTTTGACATCGTGCGGGGCTGTTTTTCCCTGGTAAGGAGTTTCTCTCACTCCATGAAACCTTTGGAATCGGACCGTTTTCTAAAAAAATTCTTTGCAAGCGTAGTAAATCCCTGTCAGAAATAGAAAATCCTTTACTTGCTTTTATATTTAGATAAATGAAACTAAGCTTCATGGAGATGATGTAAAAAGTAGGCATGAATTGCTGGAGCCTCTTTTCGATTGAATGGCATCAGCAAAAAAAAAAAAAAAAGTCTCACCCTTCGCTGGGCTTATTCTCATCATCCCGCTGTACAAACATCGATCTGCCACGGGACAAACAATATTCATCCAGATAGCGCTCTACCCCTCAAGAGAAAAGCAAATTCGTTGGATCCTATTAGAATGTTCGGAGGGGCCAAAATGAGAGAGACAATTGCTTACAAATTGTGAGAATCCTCCCGAGGAAACTCTTTACTAAGTTCCAATTCCTTCCCATAGTAAACAAGCTCGGACTACCAATATGTTGAATGTCCTCCCGCACATCAACTGCGTTGTCGGTCAACGGTCGTTGTTTGCAACTACAAAGAATAAGCCACTATCAGAATTTGTCACCAATTCCATTGATCGGAAACAGTGTTATATATGAAATGTTCTTACTGGTTCACCTTTTCATCATGCTTGGTTTCCATTTTGGGTTCAGAAGCAGGAGAAGCTTCATGGCAAGAGACAGTATTCCTCTTTTCGAGCTTTGCCGTCGAGATTGCATGCACTTTCGTTTCGTGCACCTACGCAAATTTAGCTTCCTGGCCATGTCTCTAATTTTCGAAATTCACCATTTTTTCTAGTCTATTTAACGCAAAGAAATTCGCCTCAATTGGATGTTCCCGTTTCATCCTCTTGTCTTTTTGGGCGGCTCTGAAACTAAGATTTGGACTTGGATATTGGACTAATATTTAATATTATACCAGCACTTACAAGAGTATTCCAGCATGGTTCATAGAGTGATCATTTCTGCTACAAAAACTGCAATTTTTTTCTTTTTATAACAGGGAATCATGTTTGTTTTCATACTAAAATCAGTTGTACATTTTACAGAGAATAATAGTAAATTTAGATAAAAAAAATAAAAAAAAAGGTAAAATTCAGTCATATCTAATTAAATGATCTATTTCCAACCATGCTGCATAAAATTATCCCGCAGATCGGCAGCGTCCGTGCACGCGGGTAATTTTCCTCGCCCGCCCCCCCCCCCCCCTATTGCACATTACGTTGATCAGTTCCTTA
>JAHWFO010002284.1:1203296-1254913 GCA_023313115.1 Rhysida immarginata
TTTCATTGCGGAGGCCTTCTCTCTCGGTGGTCACGGCCAGGGCCTGTCTTTCTCGTGGGCTACGCTTGGTGCCGGTGACGTCATGTCGCTTCCCCGAGATGAAGCCTTCCCTGCGCATGCGAGACCTTTCTTCCACTGACCTTGGGTAAAGCCTTGTACTAATTTCAACGAGAGGTCCATTGTACTGAAAACTTACCTACACCATCACAGAGCCACCACTCGCCTTCACCACACTTGGACACAAGCAGGGTGAAAGGCTTCATTGCTTTTTCGTATCCAGTAGTCTACAGTCCAGTTCGCTTACACCATTGTACACAAACTTTTTTGTGATCTGGAGTGAGCATCGGGCGCTTGCGATGTCCATTTTATGGAGTTGCCTCCTTAAGATTCTTTCACAAACTTGCCTATGCAGACCATTATTGACTTGTCTATACGAAACATTACCTGGTTTGAAAGCGGTTGGCCGTGATCTGGCGCGATATTCGTCTTTGGTCCCGTTCGTTTAAGAAAGTGCTGACGGTTGTTGCCACCCGACATGCCTGTGGACCATTTTTGAAATCACGGATGACTGTACGCTTTGATACTTTTGCACGGGATGTTCTTTTGCCCGCCCAATGACCCCTTTTTGCCATTGAGTTATGTCTAGAAGTTCGACTGAAAAACACAAACTGCCGTTAACAATGTTCCTACGTTGCTACGTTGGAAACTCTCAAAGTGATAATTTTTTGTCCAATGTGGTTCTATGAACGGAATTTGTGTTTACGATTTGAATTTTCTATGGAATATCAAAATCGTTTATTATAATAAAATTAATTAATTATAATAATTTTTTGCCCACCATGTCTAAGACGGATGGACTAAAAGCATAAGCATTCGTTAATTCAGAGAGTGATGGTATATAGTATTGTTTAGATCTTTACTTTTTAATGAACAATGCATATAATGTTATGCACTAATCGTCCACTCGTAATCTAAAACGCTATTCTCGAAATAAAATTCATAAAATATCATATCTCTATTAAGAAACTCTTGCATAACGGCTTAGGAACAACCATTTAAGAAATTCCTACATTAACAAATGGATTCTTAAGAAATTTTATATCAACTCACTGGAATATTAGCATGTCTATTCAGAAATGACGATTTCTTATTACAGAATGCAATAATAGAAATATCCGTTGAGTAATCAAACTTTTAAGGACGACTTGGTTTATTATTACGATTCCAAAATAATGAAACGCTAAGATTTGTGTGGGAGATAAGTGTAAACTGTTGGATGTGATAAATGGCAGTAAAAACACCCGGAGGAGTGGGGATTTGTGTTTCATTGGTAAAGCATTTCACGGATGTCGCCGTTTGGTTTCTAATTAAAATCCACGCAACATGACATCTAATTATTTGTTTTAAAAACGAAAGAGTAAGGCGAGGAGTTATCTGGGTTTATGCGAAAAGTTTTTAATTAAAAAGTTGGCAAATAGAATTGACTGTGTTACTTTGCTTTGAGTTGGGGGAGGGGGGAGGAAAGAAATTTGGCGTTTTGTTTATTTACCAAAAGTTTTAAGAGTTCTCAGACATAATTTTAGAGAACTCAAGATGGAAAAGCAGTTTAAAATATATATTATTAACGATTTGCTAACACGGACTACAATTTGGTGAATTTTAAAGAACGAAATTACACATTTATCGCTGATAAATTTAATGCCAGAATTCTTGAGTTATACTAATGCACTTTTAGGTTTTATTTTTTTGTAAAAGTGCACTTAATGTGTATTATTCTTGCAGCTTCTTTACAACTTTAAATATTTGTATTTTGTGTCTCCACATGAGGCAAAAAGCAGTAAAGGCAGAGGCTACTGTGCGCAGTGGTTTTTCTCTGTGCATATTTAAAAAACTTGAGGCAAAATTCCCTTGTTTGTAAAACTGCGTAAGACCATTTGAGGCGAGCGGGTCGTTAAAGTGAAAGCAAACCATGCAACCAAATTATATTCATCAGTTGGGAAATGGGGAATTATAAATTTAAAGTCTCCAAAGAGCGACAGAGAGAGAGAAGAAGAGAGAGAAGGACTACAAGCGGAGCAAGTGTAGTTTGGTTTCCTCTGAGGTATTTGGGAAGATTTCGACAGATGCACGAATCGCAAGGGCTGCCACGCTTCTTTTTCCCCATTTGAATAATTGATTCGTAAACGAAGGTTGGACGCCCTCGACTTCATCAGCGACAGCGGCCAGTTGGGTTGTCATAGCAACAGTGATCTTCGAACAGCCACTAGATCATTGGGAATAAAGAGCGCTGCCAACCCGTCTTCGTTGTCGTCGTCGTCCTCCTCTTCCTTCTTCTCTTCGGCTTTTCTTCTGAAAGAAGTCGACGATTTTTGCCTTTCAACGTTGCACATAAAAAGTTTTTAATTCAGTCTGTAATGGACATCGAAAATGTAATTTATTAGCAGTCTACTATGTAGGGACTGAATATTAGTCTTTTTAAAAGATAGTACATACACTAAATTTTAATTTCTAGCAATTTAAAGTTTTTAATTTATTTATTCGTACGTTATGTTTATTTACAACAGTAAGAAATTATGATAATTAAATATACACATATACACATTAAATGATATATGCACACAAAAATGTAAGTATATACAGGGTTATTCAAAAAGATGGCGCAAAAGTAAAGCCGATTTATTTTTTATTGAACTGACATATAAAATCTATGAGCACATTAAAATAACTTTGAGGGTGATTCAAATGAAAACCAAAAAAGTGCGGTAAAAATCTGTAACAATGCTCGATTGAACTGCAAGTGATATAATGTTACTTTCTTTTGAAGATCGACCGAAAGTGTGAGTACAATGTAAAAACATAATACATCGGCGTAGTAGTAGTGTTAAGATAGATGCCTCACATTAGATTGTTTTAAGCAATGAAGGGGTGAACCATTAAATTTCAAAGATAAATGATAGCTCAGTATAGTATTGCACTATCATCATTTCTATCATTACATCAAGTGTATGACCGGACTAAGTTTCGAACGACGAGAGTCTAGTAACAGACTCGCTATTATTACCAACACCAGATTACATTGCAACAGTTGAAGCCATTATGAAGGAATATCGCCACATCAAACTGGGTGGACTAGCCAAACATCTTGATATGATGCTGATTATATTCATGGATCCATTAAGTGTTTACCAGATGCATGCCACGTAGAACGATGTGTTAACGCTTGTCAGAACTTTTTATAGAACTTTGAAGCAGGTCTACTGTCCAGATCTGATATCCTGCGACTATTACTTCTTTTGGTCGCTCAAAGTAGCTGTGGGACGCAAGACTACGGTACGAGCAGAGGGTGCACAGGTGGTGACGTAGTTACCCTAAACAGTTTTTTTAAAGATAGTCACGCACTTGCAAAGCACTGGGATGCCTGCATTAAGCATAATAGGAACTGCGCCACAGATAATAAATATTTATAAAGTTTTCATTTTGATCTTCCTCGTTTATCATGCCATACGTTAATTATCCGTTATAGGTTTATCCCCCCCAGAATCTTTTAGATAGACTAAAAAATTAGTTCAGACATCGTTATCCAACGATAAAAGGGTTTTTAGCATCAAAATGTTAAGAGCAGTAGCGGCTCGTGACTATAATAAATGGAGGGGCACAAATACAAAATTTCAGGTTCTTAGGCCGTTTCGTACAAAAGTTATAGTTTGATTTGTATTTGGAACCTCGCGGCCCCTGCCGAGACCTCAGAGGACTATATCAATTTTAGTGTGTAACAGCTAAAATTTTAAGCAACACATTATAAATATAAAACATTTCAGGTTTCTGGACTTCTGGTTTAAAACTTATAGCTTTATTTGAGATTGAGGCCGCAAGCCCCCTGCCAAGTGACTTATATAATTTTTAATATAGATTAGCTAAATTTTTAAATACCACATATGATTAAACAAAATTTCAGACCGTAGGCCTTTCCGTTCAAATTTTATAGCTTCAATTGTATTTGAGGCCGCCAGGGGCCCCGAGGCCTATACCAGTCTCCTTGTATATTGTCTATAATTTTTAAGTAACGCACTGTAAAAAATAAAAAAAATTCAAGTTCTTAGGCCTTTTTATTATTCAAATGTTAGAGCTTATTTGTGATTTGGGCTTCAGGGCGCCTGTGGAGACCTAAGAGCCTTATACCAGTTTTTCTTGTATATTGGCTAAATTTTTTAGTAAACTACTATAAGTATACAAATTTTCAGATTTCTAAGCCTTTTCGTTCAAACATTATAGCTCTGTTTGCGTTTAAGGCCCCTGCCAAGGCCCCAGAGGACTATATAAGTTTTGGTGCACAAGAGCTAAAATTTTAAGTTACACACCATAAATATGCAAGAATTCAGATTTCTGGACTTCCGGTTCAAAAGCTGTAGCTTCATTTGTGACTGGGGGCCCCTGTCGAGACCCAAGAGCCTTATAGCAGTTTTTAGTGTATATTAGGTAAATTTTTAAGTAATTTTCTATAAGTAAACAAAATTTCAGATTTCTAGACCTTTTCGTTTAAATTTTGTAGTTTTGCTTGTGTTTGGGCCTGTGGGGATCTGCTGGGGCCTATAATACTTTTTTGTATATTTGCAATATTTTTTTAGTATCACACAATGAATATACAAAATTTCAGGTTCCTAGGCCTTTCCGTTCAAATATTATAGCTTCAATTGTATTTGGTGCCTCGAGGCCCCTGGCGGGGTTCTAAAGACTTATATTAGCTTCCTTCTATATTGGCTATATTTTTTAGTACCAAACTAAAAATATACAAAATTTCAGGATTCTACACCTTTCCGTTCAAAAGTTATAACTTGATTTGTATTTGAGGCCTCGTGGTCTTCTTGCGGGCCCCATAGGCCTACATCACTTTTCTTGTATATTGGTTTTATTTTTTTAGAACCGCCCTACAAATTTACGAAATTTCAGGATTTTTGCCCTCTTTGTTCAAAAGATAAAAAGGAACCATGAAATTCATACAAGTGGCTCCTAAGGGGCCCCGGGCCACCCTAGAGGATTCGCTATATTTTTGCACCGTCCGCTCTAGGGCCTACGTGTGTAGAAAATGTCAAGCCTCTAGGTCAATCCTTTCAAAAGTTATGGCATCAAAATGTTACGACAAGTAGCGGGAGGATTCGCTATACTTCAAATAAAGTTCGTTAAATTCAGACGTCAAACAGTCAAACTCTGACGTCACAAATTGCTCAAACGCAATCAAAACTTCATAGATTTGAAAGGAATTCAGTTGGGGAAACCACAAAAACACATGGTTTGGTCAACCTTAGAGGATTCGCTATATTTTTCGCTCCGTCCTCTGTACAGGGCCTACGTGTGTAGAAAATTTCAAGCGTCTAGGTCAATCCTTTCAAAAGTTATGGCGTGTGACATACATGTTACATACATTTGTGCCGTCGTTAATAGGGTTTTAGATGATGCTAAAACCCTAAAAATCGAATGATATGCATATCTCGTACTATCCTCATTGTTAATCATTCGGGGCAATTTTAACGTTGAGCAATCTCTAGATACATTTAGGGACAGATAGCAATAAGCTATTGAAGTAGTTACAGAAATCTATAGCTGATATTTAATTTACTTCATTTATAAGGTGATGTCATGACAATTTTTTGTACAAGGTTGGAGATCCGTAAAAATAAGGAAAACATTCGAGAATGTGTTGACAACCCACATATCTGCATTGGCAATTAAATATTAAGCGGTTCAAAACTTGGATATACAACAATAAAATGTGGAATGGGATATCAACGAGGAATATTTAATTAATAACTAAGAATGCTTCATCTCTGATCTTCTCCGAGGATAACGCTGACTTAACAACGAGACAGGAGATCATTAATAAAGTTTTTACAAGCTGACGTTTGTTAAAGAAGTGTTAGTCCATGGTAACATATTAACTAATGTGCTCATTTCCAATGATTCTCTTTCCAACACAACGGGTTGCCCAAGTACTCTTTATTCTGTTCAACAAAATAAAATTAGACAAGTTCGTGTGTATTTCCAATTTCAGTTGTTGGGTCACGAATGAATAAAAATTAAATAACTAGTTTAATTAATAATGTCTAGTTTTTCTTTCGTTTGACAGAGTATAATTGGAGTCGTTTGAGAAATGAAATCTTCACTGTAGCGTTATTCTTATCTTTGTTTAAAAAATAACAATAAATATCTAATATTATCAGTTTAAAGCATTTGATTATAAAATAAAACTTGAACTAACTGAAACTGAAAACAAAATTCCTCCTTGTGAAAGGTTAGGCATCATTGGTTAGTACTGAAAAATTTTTCTATGAACGTCGATGCTTAACTACAATGAAAATAAACGTTTTTTTACCCCTATGATGCAAGATATCGAGGACGGCAGCATAATACATTCGTTTCACAATCACTGCAAAAATAAGAACAAAGATAATGGCTATAATACGAATAATAATCATCTCTTTTCTCTATAGAAGTGGGGGAAAGATGGTAAGCTATATCTTTATCCGGAATGAATTGTTATGTACGTGGATCCCGTGCAAGTTCTTCAACAATCGCGGAATAACGATAGTATACAATGTATCGTTATAAGTTAGCAGGCTGGTGACTAAAATTTAAAGTTTATTTTTTTTAAATGACTTTATAAATGGCGATAACTGATTATTGAAGAAAAAATAGTTTCTGTTGAGAGAAAGAGGATTATCTTTTATTTACTAAATATCGATTAGTCAATCAATCACACTCTGTACAGCCATTTTGCAAGAAGCAATTTATCGTGCGAATGGTGTAATAATGTTACTAAGGAAAAAATATCGGTTGCAGCCTAATTTAGCGCAACGTTGTCATACATCAAATTATAATCTTAATACTGAAACTGGATTGAATTCATTAATACAGAAGATAAATCAGAAAATTTGATATAGTAAATATCAGATAGTGGAGATCATTAATATGAACTTACGTTAAAGAGGTTGGTTTTTAATTGTTTAACTAACCTATTCACAGGACAGCGTGATTGGAAATTTGTTTATGAGAAAGTTCTTGAAGATATGGCTCCACATTTCTGTTACTCTTCAGTTGAACACCACTTAGTTTCATCTATATTACAAGCTGTTATAAACCTAGTCAATTACTGATATGAAACATTTTATCTCATTTCTGATAGTGTTGCATTAGAAAAAGCGGAAGGCATGTATATGTGGATGAGCAATCATATATTTAAAAAATTCATTGAAAGCATCTTACATCGGAGATGGAAAAAACTATTAAAAAACAAACAATAAAACATCTACAACGAAGCATTTTAAACAGCATACAGAGTTGCTACTCTTTCTAACAGCTGTCCTGCTAAACTCCTCCAAAGTGGATTGTTAGTAACTACGTAATATGAAAACAATGCTTTTTTTTTAAAGAAGATTCCAGGAAGATCCCACTACATTCATGCCTTAAGAGCACGATGATCATTTCTGTATAAAAATGACGGCGTTAGCAGGCAGTATACATTCAGGGCAAGGCATACGAGGATGGTTTAAAAAGTAACAGCGAATTAGCAGAACTTCAGGAAAGGAGCACCACAGGCATTTCAAACTGAGATGTTCTTACGGAAGTTGTTGACAGTGTCCGATAGATGGCATGGCGTGCATAATCGCAAAGACAGCATGGCGTCGCCTTTAGCTGCTGGCACTGTAGAGGAACAGCAAGGAGCCATCAGATTTTTGTGGTCAGTAAGTGTGAAGCCTCGTGAAATTCATCGAAGAATGTTGCAGCAGTACGAAGATGCCTCTATTGTCGAAAGAAAGCGTGTACGAGTGAGGAGAGATGTTAAAAGTGGATGGCGAAATCAAAGAAGCAGTGCATTCCTGGCAGAGACACAAATAAAAACATTTTCTGCTGAGGACTATATTGAAAAGGATTGTGATTTGGATACAAACCATATGTCACTTTTTATCTGTAACTAAAATATATACTGAAATTTTCATATTTGCTGTTATCTTTTGAATATCTCCTATTTTTAGGGTCTTTCTAGTTAGGCATCGGGCATTATAATTTCGCTATTGCTTATGGCATTTTCCACTCGACAGCCTTTGATGCCAGAGGGTATCGTGCATTATCTTCGAGCAGGAATCATTCTATTTCAAATTAAATTTAAAATTGTATCGTGATGAATAGGAAGTAATTGTAACTTATTTCAATTTTGATTATCTTCAGAATATTTTTATAATAAATAAATTAAATATATACCACACTAAGAATCTTCATTTTTACTTGGCCGTAACCCTTATTAATTAAAAGGTCAAATATATGGCCCACCTGATCCAGACAGTAAGAGATTTTTGAAACAAACTTGTCGAAAGCTTTGATTAAAATTTGGGTGCGACGAATACAGCATTTCTTGTGGTGCAAGAATTATTGAGTCAGAGGATAGTTTCCTTGATCTAAGTTTATTGCAGGATATTCATTATTCTTTGTTCTCTTCCTACTTCGTTTCTTTCATCTTCTTATAATTGGCGGAAAATTAAGTCGTAAGGGTATTTTACAGGCGAATAGCCAATTTATTAGACACTTACCTCCCAAGAGAGTAGATGAGTCCGATGACGCGATCATGTGACAGAAGCCTCATCGTTGCATTTGAATAGGTAATCTATTTGAATGCTTTATATGAATTAGATGGTTGAAGAATGGGCAAATGTAAGGATCAGACGATAGTTGGTGCAATACAAACAGAATCCAGCAATCGAAACCGTCAACGGCCTAGGATTTTGTCGAAAAACGGTTGCTAGATTATATCGAGAATAGCAGAAAACAACAACAACAACAAAAAAAAAGAAAACCCTTTTAACCAGAAGGTTTGTAGATTTACGAAATGAGCATGGTTGTCAACTCAAACAAGCCTGCATCAATTCGTCAAATAACAGCCACGTGCAATGGGGGACTACCAAAGAACGTTTCTGAGCATACGACTAGGAGCACCAATCCTTTCGTCCAAAAACAGGGAAGTTCGGTTTCAGTAGGCATGCAAATGCCGTCATCTTGGTTTTTACGAGTGGAAGAATATTGCATAGTTCGACATATCTCGACTCCTATAGAAACATGTGGAAGGCAGTGTCAGAATATGGCGTCTCTGCATGCAACGCTCAAAACGAAAAATTTTTCAAACTAGAGCGCTCAATATTTTATTGTTACTTAATATTTAATATGATCCAAACGCTAATATTTGTAAATTAAATTTCATTTTATCATGAACCAGAACGACATTATAATAATTATACAAATATTATGAATTAAAGTCGCGGCATTAACACTTATACTGTTGATTTCGATTACATTTCAACCCCTGCTCTCATGCGCAATTTTACAACAATTTTATGCAGTTAGAAGATTGATCTTGGGGTGGAGAGTGTTTTCGTGACAAACTTTAGATCCACTGATCTCCAAAGAACAATCATTAAACGCCATAGCATACTTGAACCTTGCACTAAGCTTCAATCATTTCTCGGAAAAGAAGTCCATGATAGGCAGCCTTCTGATCTCGACCGAGAGGAAAGCGTCGACGTTTTAGTTGAATGATGAGTTGCGTTGTTGAAAAGGATTGCCATACAAGACCAAAAGATTAAAACTAAAATTTGTAGAAAACACATTAAGGATTCCTCTGAATGAGCTTGCAGGAAATATCATAGACGAAACCATCTAGCACATCATATCAGGCGGCAAAATGCTTGCACACAGACTGTTTACATAGACATCACCTGTAAAAGAATCACTTACAAAATCTAGGCAACTATTTTTTTTGCAGACAAATGTTTTGTTATACAAATATTTCATAATATACACACAAAAATATACACGTATTTTACCAATAATGTCTGTTACCTGTGTTACTCAAAAAGTATTGTAGACATGAGAGAAGAGTAAAAATCACAAAAAAAATTCATGTCCTATAATAATGTTGAGCACAATAGTCTTAATATGGGTAAATCTCCCCTACTCTCCCGATCTCTTACCATGCCGATTTCGATTTGATACCGAAATTGAAAGCCCCATTGCATGGGAGATGCTTCCTTATACGAGAAGACATCGCGACGCTAGATTACCAGATTGAACAATGGAGCAGCTGATGATGGTATTGTCGCCTTCCTTATCGTTGGCAGCGAACGGTTGAGCACCTTCGAGATTACTTCACAGGTTCTTAATCTGTTAATGTGCTTGCAGACTATTGTGCTCAACATTATTACGATAGATGAAATTTTTAAAATTTTTACTCTTCAACCTTGTCTACAATACTTTCTGAGTAACCTATGCAACAGATATTATTGATAAAGTACATTGTGTATTTTCATATGTTAATCATGGAATGTTTGTATGACAGCATATTTGCCTGCAAAAAAAGTAGTTGCCATGACTTTGTAAGTGACTCTCGTACCAACATCTAGGCCTAGCTAAAATACACAAAGATAGGGACGGAAACACTTTTCACTTTAAATATAAACTACACACTCTTAGAGAATGCAACATTTAAATTATATTTGAACTGAGCAACAGTAACTGACAAGATTTTGCGTCATAACACAGATCAGATATGATGCCGTACACGCACTATATATACAAAACAGTGACATGAAAATGACCTCCAGCGACATTGAATATAAACCAACAAGCAGAAGAAAGTTAAAAACATGTCATAGAGTAAGAAAATTCGACATGCAGACATTAATACTTCCACTGACATGTAAATCTTTACCTCCTTAACTCGAACCCCTCGGGCACTGCTCTGTTTTGGCCCGCCTTTGGGACTTGTTCCGAGTTTGGTTCCCATAACAACAACAAGAATAATTTTGTTGTATTTGCATTTGCAATTGTGGCAAAATTTCCTGGAGACAAAACTGTAAACTGTTAGCAGCATTACTTAAATTTGTCCACCTTCAAGATGATGAACAAATTTAAAGACAGCGTATAGTATTAATAATATCAAAATTAAATATTCAAAAACCATGGTTTTTAATGATACGAATCGGCTGAATATAATATGAATTTTCTCTTCACGTATTTGTTATTAAACAGTGAGGAGAAATTGCTCTGAAAATCCTCTTGCCCAGAGTGCAGGAACAGCAACAGAATTTTTGATGTTATGGTTGGGATAATATCCCCTTACTCGCCGTCGACAAGCACATTACTTAAATTTTTAAAAATCCAATGCCGTTCGTCGATTTCTTCATTGCGTGTTTTCGTGCGAATTTCTTTTTAATTTCCTTTTTCTTCGATAACATCTAAAGGAGATGAACACGATTAAAACGATGCTGTAACATATTACTTTACTGGAAATGTTATTGGAGATTGAGGTATAAAAAAATGTATAAGCCTACATGGAGCACCAACTTCCTTCCTTTGAAGTTTGATTAAAATCTTCCCAGTTCCTAATATCTCGGGCAGAGCGACGGGGATGGAATCGGGGTCTGCGAATGATAGTGAGTAGAGGAAGGAGATAGTCTTATATTTTTTTTTCTTCCACTTTACTCCCTTCTTCTTTGTCACCTTCCAACCGCGTCTCGGCTAGAAACGAACCAATGACAGAGGAGAGAAAGATCCCACTTAGCACTCAGAAGGGGCTCTTCTCATCTAAAATCTCTTCTGTTCTCGTCGCTTCTTTTTATTTCTCTTTCTCTCTCTCTCTTTCTACCCTTTGCTTTTAGAAGGGTCTCAGTAGGAAGTCTCGGCTGCTCCCTATTAGAAATATTCCGTTAAAGCAACGACTGAGAGAGAGAGAGAGAGAGAATTCACGCTCAGTGCTGAATTAATGCATTGGGTCTCGGGAACAAAGTCCGCGGGTGTGTGGTCGGCATGCTGCAGTGACTCTCTCGCACGCTATTGATTGGCCAATTTCGCCCGAAACCATTTTCCCTTAAAGGCGAAACACCCTAGCGATTCTCGTAGGAGGGAGAAGACAGATGCGCAATATGTGCCGGATTGCAATCGTTTGATTGGTTTAAGATTGTCCAACAATCTAGACAAGTTTACGGTTCCGATTGCTTCTCGTTCTTCTTCTGTCTGCACTTATGGACAGACAGGACGAGAAGAACTAATGTAAAAATATCTATCACCTTGCAGAATTGGTAGCGGGCGCAATAAATAAGGAAGGCCCCGCGTACTCTCTCACATTGGCTAGACTTCTTTGAATTCCATTAACGGGCTTGAACGACTCGTGCCTGTTTACACTAGCACCTACTTTTTTAAAATGGAATATCTGTTGTGAAAATAAATGGGAAAAATTAGCATCAAAAGGCGAGTTCTAAAGATTCGTTTAATGAATTCAAAAGACGAATTTATCAAATGACAACTTTCCAACAGAGAACGAGATTATTTAAAAAAGTAAATCTGTTAAACTGAGGGTTATAAATGAAATTTAATATTCCATTACATTTCTTAAAAATACTAGCACGACAAATAAGCCGCCTTTTAATTAATTTTCAACTTAGTACGAATAAAACTGGAAGCGTAGCTGATTTTTCTATATTATTCGGCGACAGCTGGCGGTTGGCACACGAAACTCGCCTCAGATATAAGAATGATGCAGCATGAAAGCTTAAAACGTCCGTACTCTCTCACAAGCATGAAAATATAATTTAAAATTATTTCTTAGAGAACTGGTTTGCTTTTTAGTATTCCATTGACCGCCATTTTGAATAATGTTTCTTTGCTTATCTTAAAAGCAGTTGTGTATTATATTTAGAATGAATAATGACAAATTGATTTCTATGCAACACACATCATATCCAGAAATTTAGAAGTGCCCCTCCGCAAACGCTGAGTGCGACTCCCCTATCCTTTAACATGAGAACATGTTCTTAAAAAAGCTCTCGCAAGAGCATTTTGACAGATAAAAGCAAAATGAAAAAAAAAGCATAGCAACAATAGGGCTTCTTCTGTACGATGGAATAGTTTATATAGCTGCATGTTTTTCGTATACTTCGCAGCATTGTCCGGTAATATGAACTCCTCAGCACAAATGCAATATATTCGGTTGGGGAGGGGGGGGGGGTGAAACTACTTTGTTGAAATAAAATTAACACCATGTATAACAAAAAAAGAGCCTTCATCAGTTACAGAATCGCCATCATCATCTTTGACACTTGTCCATTATGAACCAATCTTTCAATACCATCTTTTTAGTAGGACGTTACCTACAAAGAAGTCTGAGAGCTGAGTTTTGATATCATCAACATTTTCAAATCTTTTCCACTAAGAAAGTTCTGCAAAAACTGAAAAAATGGTAATCGGCAGATGATGCAATATCAGGGGAATGAGGTCGATGGGACAAAAACTTACCAGCCAAAATCTCTGCTCTTTTACTGGGTCAGTCTTGCCGAGTAGGGCTTTGTGTCAGTTGATTGTTGGTCTGAGTTCCAAACTCCTGGTTTATTAACCTTCCCTAACTGTTTAAGGTATTCTTGATCAGTAGGCCATTAAGATGTTGAGATAATTATTCAATGTTCTGAAGAAGGAATCACCAGGGGCATCAGAGAGGTCATCATTGCCATTCTGGAATTTGCCGAACGCTGGTATTTTCACTGAATATTTTGGTAACCACTGTTGCATTGTTCCCCTTGCGAATTTCATACACCATGCAATGACAACACTACTCTCCTCGGGTATTATGCCACTGATTTTGATCTTCAAATCTGCAGGGCAGGAATACTTACGGAAGTTAAGGTTAATACCAAAGTTACTTTAATAAGGGCAATACTTTAATACCGACTTTTAAAGAGAAATTACTAAAATTCACTTGTACATGCACTTCATTTACGTTGAAACTTCATAAACATCTCCAAACTTCTCCAGAAACTTAACCTACAAAAAAAACCTACATTTCTTTCTGGTCTCTCCAAAATTTATTGTTATGCGTCCCTATGTGGCATAAATAGCGTGAGAGTTAATTATGGTTTTGTTGATTGGTTAATATATAGTTTAAAAGCATAGTCTGGACATACGGATTGCGATGGAAACAAGTTGTTAAGTCGCATTTTAGGATCGTTTGTCTGAAGCTGAAAGGCATGGAATTTCATGTCTTAATTGTATTGCACGGATAAGTTATTTATGTGCCAAGTAGAATGACAAAGGGAGGTTGAATTAGGAGATTTTTGTTTTTCTGCAGTTAGACGCTTGGGCAAGCCAGTTATAAATATAATGGGCTATAAGATAATTCCTTTAAGTTGGCAAGTTCTATGATGGAGTTGAATGTTAGTAAATTTAGTTTATTGCACATTCAACGAATCCATTAGTTAATTTTTCTTCAACGAATCCGTAGCGCCAAAAGCATAAGCAGTCACGTATTGTGGACTTACTAAGGAGAGCGTTCATTACTTTTAATGGAAAAGTTTTCATTTGACAGGTTAAAAATTGGTTTATATTGCAGTTTTCTCACTGTCAGAATTAGTTTATATTGCACTGCTTCATATGCGCTTGTGCAACTAATTTATTTATCCAATTCGCATAGCTAAATGTGGTGTATTTTAAGAAGCACAGATGACATATAAACTAAAACGATATAGTGTTTTAAATTAAAATGATTTGTACTCATTCCTTAGTGATCCTTCAGCAGTTCGCCTATTATACCATAGAAACCGCTAAACGGTAAAAGCAAAATTGGCTGCAGAGCAATCCATAGTGCCCTGAACAAATAATTGGATCAACATCGGAATTTGGATGTGAAATATTAATATCACCTCACTGATGTGTTTATATATGAGCCTTTTCGATAGAATTTATTTAATTGAAATAATTGTATTATTTGCCTGGGTTGGCGCTGAAACCCATTATGAAGTTAGGATGCACAGACATATAGAAGCCATTACGATTCAATATGCATATTCAGTTTAGCTCCCAGTTTAAAAAATTGAGGAGCATTTCGTATTAGTGGAGTGTTGTAATCATATAAAATGTTGTTTATTAACTTATATTAACATGAGTAAAATAAGGTAATTTGAGTATATCCTTCAATTTTTAATTCTTTTAAATATTATGTAATATCTTATTAAATGAGCATTTATTGATTGGTCTTGCATTTTGAAAACGAAAACGAGTTGTTAGTAAAAAAACGAAACGAGTGACCTTCGATTCTTATTTTTATTTTTTCAATTTTTTTTTTTGATTTATATCAGTGAATGCTTCAATCGATGCTTTGTTTTCTCCCCTTTTTTATCCACTTTTTGGTTTTCACCACCTAGAAGATGGCGGAAGGGTGGAGTAGGTTCGATCCGTCAAATGGTAAAAGTAGAAAGCGAATTGAAGGGGGCCGAGGCGGCGAGATAGCATTCTTCAATCATCGTTAAGTCCTAAGCCTAACGGACTTTGTCTTTTATCTTGCTTCTCTTTCTCTCCCTTCGAAATCGATGCTTGAATAAATAAATGGAATGAATAAACAGAGGTTTCTTTCATCAATTTTTTTTCCTTTACTTTTACGTTTCATCTCGAGGGAGGTAGTGAGAGGAAGAAGAGGAAGACGAGAAAGGAACCTAAAAACGTTGCAGTCGATCGAGCCCACAATCTCACACAGACGAGATTTTTTTTTCGATTCCTCGATGGATTCCCTACCCAATTGTCGGCACGTACGAGACATCGTGTACGGGACCGTTCCCTTCTGGCTTAGTACCATGTGCCTTTCATTTGTGCCTATCTTTGTTTATTGAGGTTTGAAAATTAAGGGGAAACCTGCATTTTTTTGTAGATTTTTTTTTATTTTGAGCTTTGATCTCCTTCATTCCACTGCGAATGCAACGAAAACAATTGATTTTTCTAATCGATACTATCGACAAATTTATTGCTTTGGGAAGACAATCACTTGCAAATTTCATCTTCTCTTTTATACTATCGTTCATTTACCTGCGCTTTTACAGGGGTAAGCTATTGTTAAAGGGAAAAAGAAAGCTTAACCTGTAACTCTAAAGAAAATCTTTTCATTTCCTGATGATAATCCACTGATGATACCAGTTTTTTAAAAAAGATTTTTAGGTTGAAATTACACGTAAATCGAATAAAAATTTGGCCAAACCAAACTCCTGAAATCAACAAAAAATGGCTAGTAATGATAACAAAAAATTAAAATAATTAATTCATCATTAATTTTCTTCAACCTTTCTCATCTTCTTAATATTACATATTATTAAGTAGCGGAAGAATGGAGCTACTTATTGTTTTCACAATGTCCGACCGTCCGTCCGTCCGTCCGCATTTTTTGAGGTAGAAGGTTGAAATTCGGAATGTAGCTCACTATGGGCAAGTGCACCTTCACTATTTAGTTTGGTTTTGATTGGCCCACTGGGGTCGGAGTTTCGGGGGCGGAAATTAGAGGGGACCAAAAGTTCTACCCGTATTTATGCATATAAAGGAGTGAAATTCGGCATGCAGATTCCTCTAAGCAAGATCAACATTACTGTAAAGTTTGGGCAAAATTGTCCCAATAGGGTCGGAGTTGTGGGGGTGGCAATCACTTGGTCTTAAGAAATTTATGGCAACATATGGCATGTCATATATCATTCGATCGGAAATGATGAGAAACGAAAGAAGATAAATACACTTTCTAAATACTACGTTCGAGAAAATCAATTTTTTGATATAAAAAATTGGGAAGGAGGTAAAAAGTGAGATAAAAGGGTAAAAAATAGATGATCGGAGGGCTTCCGCTACTTTCCTATACCTTCCTCGGGAGACTTAATTTCTTGTTATTATTTCAAAAGTATTTATGAAGAACGGAGCTACTTATTGGTTTTACAATGTCCGTCTGTCTGTCTGTCCCCTTCATAATTTCTGCATTTATTTAAGGTAGAAGATTGAAATTCGGAATATAGCTTGCTATGGCATATCCACCTTCACTATTTAGTTTGGTTTTGATTGGTGCACTGCGGTCGGAATTATGGGAGTGAGAGTCAGAGGGGACAAAAGATCTTTGTGGTATTTAGATAAGTAAAGGAGTGAATTTCAGTATGCAGATTCCTCTAGGCAAGTTCTACATTACTATAAAGTTAGGTCAAATTATTCCACTCTGTCGGGAGTTGTAGGGGTGGCAGTCACTTGGTGTTTAGAACTATGGCAACATATGGCATGTGATATGTCATTCGATCGGAAATGATGAGAAAGAAAAGCAGTAGAGCTCTTTTACATTTTCTAAACACTACGTTTAAGAAAAACAGTTTTTTTGATTAAAAAAACTTGGGGTAGAGTTTAAAAAGTGCAGATAAAGGAGTAAAAATAGATGACCGCAGGGCTTCCGCTACTTTCCTATGCCCTCCTCGGGGGGATTAATTTCTTGTTATTAAGTAGCGGAAGAAGGGAGCGTTTTTTGGTTTCACAATGTCCCTCTGCCCCCTTCATATTTTCTACATTTTTTCACCTAGAAAGTTGAAATTTCGAATGTAGCTTGCCATGGGCATGTCCTCCTTAACTATTTAATTTTGTTTAGATTGGCCTACTGGGGTCGGAGTTACGGGGGTGGGAGTTAAAGGGGACCAAAAGGTCTACATGGTATTTAGTATGTAAAGGAGTGAAATTCGGTATTCAGGTTCCACTAAGCAAGATTTACCTTAATGTGATGTATGGGCCAAATTGTCTCAGTGGGTCGAATTTGTGGGGGTGGTAGTCATTTGGTCTTTAGGACTATGACAACATATGGCATGTGATATGTCATTCAATCAGAAATGATGAGAAACGAAAGAAGATAGAGCCCTCTTACATTTTCTAAATACTATGTTCGAGAAAATCATTTTTTTGATTAAAAATTGGGGGGAGTTACAAACTGAAGAAAAAGAGTAAAATACAGGGCCCATCATAAAAATGTATACACACGTCAGCAAAAGAGAAACTATATAAAAATTGTAACACTGAATTCATACAGGTATCAAGCGATGAATATAAGTCTTCTTTGATTTCTACAAGTACGACAGTTGTTCAAAGTGATTATCATAAGCGTCGAGATACTTTTGAATACGGCGAACAGTTGCTCCTGTGCATTTTCCTAGCAAACTCTTATCTAGTAATCTCCTATGTCTAGGTGTCAGTTGTGGCCTTCTTTTATCGGGATTGTCTTCATTCAATGCATGTTATAATATTGGGATGTAAGCTTTAGATTTTGCTGTTAGGGAAAAAATTATAGAAGACATCTTTGTATACAAATTTTTGGCGGACTGTGTAGATGACCTCAGGGCTTCCGCTACTTTCCTATACCATCCTCGGGGGGATTAATTTCGTGTTAAGTAGCGGAGCACTTACTGGTTTCACAATGTCCGTCTGTCTGTCTCTCTGTTTGGCCATCCCCTTCATATTTTCCACGCTTTTTGATGTAGAAGGTTGAAACTCGAAACGCAGCTTACCATAGGCATGTCCTACTTCACTATTCAGGTTTTGAGTTACGAGGATGGGAGCTAGAGGACCAAGTGATCTACGTGGTATTTGAACTCAGGGCTTCCACTACTTTCCTATAGCGTCTTCGGGGGGATTAATTCCTTGTTCTTATTTAAAGAACTGAAGATAGGGGAAGGCTTCCCCCTTAAAATGTTATTTGTGATTTAAAAAAGACCTTCATCTAATGTTATATTTTCAACTTCAATCATCAGTTAAAAATCATTAATAATCCCTTCTTTTCTTGAAATTTCAACCTAAAAATCTTCTGTTCTAAAAAAATTGGGATCATCAGTGGATTATCATCAGGCAAGCTAGAGAGCTGAAACTTGGTACACATATACAATGCCGATAACGTGTATAAAATTTTATTAAGCGCGTTTTATAGGGCATGTGGGGTGTCGTTCTATTTGCCAAAATTAGTTTGGCGAATAGATGCTAAAATATACAAAAAAAAATTCAAATTTGAATTTGAAGAAACTTTTATAAAACATTGAGAGTGTGGTTTGAAATAAATCCATTTTTACTTAAATATTTTCTTTTCCTCTCTGCTTATCCCATCGACAAAGGCCCTCGCGGGGCAATGGTCTGAAATTGAAGGAAAGTACGTTTGGAATAATTCAATCGACAAATACAGATATTTATCTAATTCCCATACCCCCTTGGAATACGCGTAACCTGGATTGAGAAACCTTGCTCTAGAAGTAATGGAATTTGTACTGGCCATGGAAAAAAAGTTCAAAACTTTTCCGCTAGGGGGGGAAAGTGTGCAGTTTTCGAATACGTGATCAGCGCAACATCTAGCGTTGGTTACCGTTGGATACACATCGTAAACTTGGCAGAATTGCAAATATACTCATCACGTAATATCAACAAGATCGCAACAAAATCACTGTTTTTGAACATGCTATTTGACGAATTCATCTCGTAGCAGAAAAAGAACAGAATATTGCACCTCTCTTGGTTTATTGTCTTGCTCTTCACTGTAATAAAGCGCTATTTGTTTTCCTAACGGCAAATTTTTGAAAGTTATTTTTTTTTTTAAGTTTGTCAAAACATATTCAAATGTTTTAAGAGAAGAGCAGGGATGACAATAGAGTCGGCCAGACCTTACTAGGGCATTGCGGCTCAAACTAAATACTGACGAAGGACTGCCCTAAAGCAATCTACATACTAAATTCAACTTCATATGTCAAAGGTTGTCAAAAATATGAATGGGGGAGACAGTATGATAAAACCAATAAACAGCATATTTACATGTTGTTACTGGGCCTTCTTTCTGTTTCAAACAGTGTACTTTCTAATCCTGATATTAATAAACTAATCGTTCAAAGATCAGCTGGTGGTGTTAGTCCACGCTTAAGATTGGCCTTTCACAACAGCAGTTGCAATTGAGGCATTTAATATGAACTGAAGAACCTTAATGAAACAGACATAACGGATGGATATGTTCTGCAAAGTATATCTTTCACTTTTAATACCCCCCCCCTTTTTCTATGTAGACTAGCCTCGATAAATTAGTATGCGTGAATAACATAAGTCAAAGGCCTTCAACTATTTGCATATGCGCAAATACAAATTTTTATATACATAATACGTATTTTTATATTCCGTTATGGATGATTCCGTCACTTAAAACTGCAAAAAGGAATGCCTTCGTACTTTACTATGAGAGAATGCTATATTTGGCATTTTTACTTTCAATAATTGTCTTGTTACTCTCTCAAATAGTTCTGTTAAAAATTTTTCAGGTCTTTAACAGCTCCTATTATTACACTGCCTGTTTGTTGCTTTTATTACTTGTAAAAGAGATATAGATTTCCTAAGAAATACCGAAAAGGCCAGGTTTTCCAACGCAGGAGATGTAACTGGCTTCATTTAGGCCGCGAGCAACGTAGCGAAGGAAGGAACAATGCATCATCTAAGAATGGATTACACTGTCTCACTACACAAAAGAGTGACGTTTGGCAATCTCGTTACTTTAGCCTTGACGTAAGGAATGACGGCACCCTTAATTAGAACTTTACCTCGCTAACGACCGTCTTCCACAAGTGGCGACGCCATCGGTTAGAGACCAAATGAGAGGAGGAGCTTCACTCTTTCCCCCTAACGCTCCCAGCTAACCTCTTCCTTTCTACCTTGTTCTCCTTTAACTTATTATAAGGTTGCCACTCTTTTCCTGTTCAATAACCATTAGAATCAGTGGTGGTGCATTTGCATATTTATCAGTTAAGAGGCTTAATTCAATAGAACCAAAATTCTTCTTTATGATAAAGTTGCCTGGCATTTCGAAATTTATAAGAAAATAACATTTTCTAAATAAACAGAAGAGTAGTTTGCATTTCTAAATAGATATTCTCTAATTTTTATTTGGGGTAGATGTACTAGTTGGCCGAGAGGGCTAGGGCGTAGGCTTTCTAGTTCTCGAGTCTGCCTGGTCGTGGGTTCGAATCCCGCCGTGGGCATGAATGTTTGTTTGTCCCGGGATGCGTACAGATATAATTTGTGTAAACGGCGCAAAATGACCTTAGTAGTCGACGCCAAAAATTCTAATAAACCAACCAACCAACCTAGTTGACAGTGTATCAGTAATTGACAATTCACGATTTAAAGGCTTTTAATAAAGTAATAAGGCAAGAAAAGGGCCTGGTATTGCCACCTCGTATTAAACAATGTATTAGGCTTCCCAGAACGGCAAAAAACTAGAAACTTTGCTCCCTATTATGGCCGCAAACACATGTTGATTGTTCAATGCCTTACCGAGTCGAAAAAAAACCTTGTAATTTATTTCATGAATGTTATGCAATATTTGTTATTAATTTTACGTGAACCTTTTTGTGTGATCAGTGGACAATACTTCTAGTAGTAACAGAATTTCAGATGACCAATGCGTTATCTGTTTTAATCTACTAGTACCCAGATATGTAGATAACTTTTGTGTTTAAAAAAAAACGAACAAAAATATACTAATGTGATACAGAATGTATGGTAATAATAAAGGAAACATGATGGTTTTAAGTGTAACTTCTAAATTTCCAGCAATTGACCTAGCTGTGTCCATTAGAGGAACTTGACTGTCAATTCCTAGATCACCCACTTTGACATAAATCTTTTAGGCCCTTTTCGCCGATTCTTTTTGTTGGTCCTGAATCTTGTCACAGAGACGAGCCCAGGGCAAGTTATCTTCCAAGAAGAAAACTGCTACTGGAATTCTGTTTAATAAGATAAGAAGTAGCATAGGATGAATTGGACAATTCTGCAAGTTTTGAATAATCGTCAAAAATCAAGTTTTCTACGAACAATTTGTTGGCCAAGATCTGATGATATTGCACTACTGGAAACACCTTCATTTCTATGGCCCTTGCACTCTACATGAGAGTGGGCTGATTTTGACTACACTACCCTATCAAAAGTCATGGGACACCATCACTTTAATAGATACACTCAAAAATATACATATTTTAGTATCTTGTTGGTCCACCGTTTGCTGCTATCACAGCTTCTACTCTCTGGGGCATACTGTCCACAAGTTTTTGATACGTTTCGACAGGTAATTTTCGTCATTCTGCCAAAGTGTCTTGGACCGTTCGGTCACGGATTTCGGGGGTACCGCACAAACGCGCAATCGAGGTTCCAACACGTCCCACAAATGTTCGATGGGGTTCAGATCGGAGCTCTGGGCAGGCCAGTCAAGTTCTCGAACCCCCTTTTCATCAAACCATGTGCCTACAGCCCTTGCTTTAAGGCAAGGTGCGTTATCGTACTGAAACAGAAAAGGGCCAAAGTACTGCCAGAGAGATGGAAGTGCTGCGTTGTCCAGAATGTCTTGGTAACGCTCTGCGTTTAGATGTCCGTCCACAGAAACGATTGCACCCAATCCATACTATGAAAAGCAATTCCACACCAACACCGACCCTCCGCCGAACTTCACTGTGTTCACAACACAGCTTGGCAGATAACGTTCGCCGGATGTTCGCCATACCCAAACCCGTCCATTCTATTGCCAGATGGTGTAGCGAGACTCGTCACTCAATTCAACCCATCGCCATTGATCCAGAGTCCAATGTCGTCGCTCTTTGCACCATTGCAATCTCCTCGCTGCGTTGCTGGTGCAGATGTGAGATTTATGGGCTGCCGCTCTGCCATAAAAACCATTGCATACAGTTCCCTGCGAACAGTCAGGGTGCTCACAGTTGTTCCTGTTGACTCTATGAACGATCTTGTCAGTCCATCAAGCGACGTGTGACGGTTTGCAGTGACCGCTTTACGAAGTGCATTGGTCTCTGGCCGACATGATCTTGGGTCTTCCAATCCTAGGCGGAACACTTGTGGTTCCTTTCTCTTTCCATGCCCGGATGATGTTGTGAACGGTCGATTTCGGGATGTTTAGGAGGGTTGACATCTCTCTAGCAGTTTTGCATGCGAGATGGCACCCAACAACTGTACCGATGTCAACGAAAGACAGGAAAGAGCACTCAAAAGTCATCTGACCATCGGGGTCCGAACAACAATCCATCCTTCATTGTTTCCATCTAGGATTTTAATAATCAGTGCTTTTTCGTTTGTTGAAAAAAAAAAAAGAAGGATGAGACTTAAAACCCCAGAATATCGAGAATCAAAATGTGTGGATAGACAAATTATAAATTTATTTTTAAAAATCGGGACATAAAAATTTTCTCAAGATTTAAAAGGTAGATGCTTTAGGTATTTATGGTCTGCTTGGGTTTTTCCCCCACACAAAGATAAAACGAAAACCTGAAGCATCCATGCGATCGAAAAGCGTCCCTTGCTCAATTGAATGCGATGCTGATTGTCGGAAATGACGAAGTTCCCGTTGACACTATGACAATTGGACGGTGCACACAGTTTCCGTTGAGAAATTTCAGTTGCTATCATTATGTGCACTTAAATACTTATCCGAATCAGCAGAATTTAGAGCAGATACAAAACGCTCGTTAACTGACCAAATTCTATGTTGGATTGGCAGATGACCATGAATGAATTAAATAATTGAACCCATTTGCTTATCTTGTCTGACTGCTAAAGCCAAGCCTCAGCCGATTGATTTTGTGAAGTCCCTTGATAATAAAAAAGATAAACTCATCTTTATGTTCAAATTCTGGTAAACAGCAGAGCTGTCTTTGGTTAGAGAGTAAACTGTATATGTGTCTGCAAGTCTTGTGCATAGATAGATGTATCCTTTATTAAATATTCGGACACTACAATGTTTCGGGAAATATGATGGAAAGGCAGAAAAAGGGTATTTTCTAATGTTTCTTACCAGGGCTGTTCCATCACGTTCCATCAGCTTTTGTGTGGCTTTCCTGAACAATTTTCTGCAGTAATCGCACCGTTCTTCTTCCATCCCTATACCACATCACTTACAATCAATATTGGTATGACTAGTTTAGCTGCAGTACTCTTTAGGGAAACTTTATACAAATATCATTTTATGATTAGCTCGCACTACAACTCAGAAAGTCCACGTTCACAGCGTATTTGCATAAAAATTACTGAGAAATATGACGGAATATCTCAACTTTAAATATTTGACTTTCCACTGAATACGCACCTTCCCGCGCATTCGTTTTTCACATTTTATACAATATTTAATATATAGCGTGCGAATAATTCTGATAATATAATATATGCCAAAAAGGAGCTTACAGCCAGTAAACTATATTCTTGAATAAATTACGAATTTAGAAGACCATAAATTAATAATCGCCTGTTGTGGTAAATTTTTTTGTTCTGTTATTTAATAACCACCTCCTCTTGTGACAGTCGAGCATGGGAGTAAGGAACTCAAGCATAAGTTTTCCAACAGCTATGAGTATTGAAAGGATATTGTGATTTTAAATTGAAAGTAAACCGTATTTTATATTTGTTTTCTTCTACAATATTGTCTTTTTTATATTGATGAGTTTAAAGGGAAAAGCGTTTACATGAAATTTTATTAAACAACCTCTTATTCATTTTGAAGGTCTCAAGAATTTTATTTAAAAACAAAGGAATGCACTGATATACCTAATGAATATCTCCACCATAACTCTTGACAAAACTGATTGCTTCTTCCTTTTATACTGTACTAGAAGCGAACCCGCCCGATTGTATAATCGGGAAATAACTCATTGTTAGATTGTTAGATTTTTTTCTTTGTTGTGACAACGTCCACCGTCGCCGATTTTATATAAATGATTCTTATGTTAAATTAATTAAAAAGAATATTAATTTGCTATACCGAAAATTTATCAAGTCGACGAAGTTTTCAAATAGTTAACAAAATCAATGACAGAAATTAAATGCGTGTTACATATGAACAAGGTGGATTAAAGTGATTCCAACAAAACAATACCTTTTACCTAAGAGAAAGTGACTTTGTCTTTGCTTTTGAAAAGCAAAGAAAATAGGTTTTCACTGTGAATGAAACCGGAAGTGAAAAGTCACTTTTGCAGCTTTTGTTACTTTTGCATCTAAAACTGCGTCGGCCATAAATAGACAAGATGAACATATTGAAATTGTTTGAAAAATAGTAAGTGATTTATTGATTGTGGAAACTGTATTTTATTGTTCTCCATGGTTTTATTATTCCTTAATTTATAACTAACAAAATTTACAACGTTAAATACGTTACTTACGCCGTTAAATTACAAGTTTTATCGGTGGGCAATCACCAAAACGAGCGAAGCGACGATTCAATATGGCTACCACTAAACCGGAAATTAGTATGTAAAGCCAGAAAAGTAACAAAAGCAGGGGAGAAAGTGGGTACTGACTCGCTTTCAGAAAAGTCACTTTTGAGACTTTTGCTTTCCTTAAAATGATGTCACTGAAAGTGACTTAAGCAAGATAATTGAGAAAAGCGAGAATAATTAAGAGGTTGTGAACGCGACTATTGACTATTCAATTTGAAAGGGACATTTCTCCCGAAGAGCTATACAAGTTGCAGATGAATGTCTTAATTTCCACCTTGTGCTAAAGATCGAAATCGAAAAAGGAATGATAGTGGACGCTCGAAGAGTAGAAATTAATCATCTCTCAAACGGGCAACTTCTACGATATTGATGTACGACAGTATCTAGGGTGCACAACGATTTGTGTAAAACGAAAAGCAAGAACTAAAACTGTTACACGTTGACCGAAAGATCTGACAGAGATCATAGAAACCGCTCCGGAATAATAACGACCCGCCGAAGGGCTACGGTGAAAAAATAATAGCAGGTGTTAATACAGAGAGGAATCTTCAGAACCAAAAGAACGACAATGCTTTACTCGACTTGGCTATGGCAACAGACGGTCATTTCGAATACCACTGCTCTCTGCCAAAAAACATGAAAAACACGGCTTCCTATAGGCCAAAGAACATTGCCATTGAGTGCGCTTGATGATTTGAAATGTCAGATAAATCAAGTATCCGTTGCACCATGCAAATAAGGACTCATGATTTGATCTAACATACCACATGGCAAACCATGCAAGTGTTTGTAGCATTAGTATGGTATGGAGAATGTGTTTATGCTACAAATTAGATCTTCTCATAGAACAATGCCTCGACAGCAAGAGCATGCAGAGTCGATCCGTACTTAACATTGTTGCCGACGAGACATCCATGCAATGGCTATACTTAGCTGCTCTGTAGATGGGATTTATCAATAGGAAATGCGCTATTCCAGCCTTCCTGAAAAATTATAGAATGGTTATGGAACTGTAGCTCACATTGTTTCAGTAACTTATAATAATCAGAGCATTTATTAGATTAGGTTGGCCAACGATTTGAAGAGGGTTGTTCAAACATGTCTTTGCTTTCATAGAATTGACAGGAGTTTCATGGCGTATTTGTTTTAGCATGGACTCAACTTTCAAGCTAAATTGGATGCCAAAGGACGATCTATACTTTTTATTAATGTTTCTCTTAAATTCTTTAAGTAAATAAATCGAAACAGAGAACCTGAAATTTACGAAAGAGAGAGATGCCATTCTTATGAGATAAAATGTGACAACCTCTTTGAAGTCAAGATAAGAATTAGGATCTGTATAAGATAAAATAAGGGGGAAAGAATTGAAATTTTTTTAAAACAGTTTGAAGTATTTCTGAACAATTTCGGAATAATGATAGCATTCAAGGAATATATAGAAAGATTTTTATCTCAACATTACTAATGTTTTTGCTGAAAAGGAGTTTAAAGTTGCATTAATTTGGTTTTACAAGGGGATGAACTGTTTGCGGTGGGGATCATTGCGAAATTGCTTAAAGGCTTTTTCTTTTTTCTTCTTGAACTAAGTCAGAATGACAGACTAATCCACGGTTGTCCATTAGGAGAGAACCAACAAAGAAAAATGGTTCTATACTGGAAATAGACACCAAATAAAGCCTGCTTTAAAGAGAAATTTCTTTGATAGAGATTTCAGCTGAAAATAGGAGAAAATGATAATGAGCACGAGTAATTTAATGTCGATTAAGAATGTGCATTCCGTTTTTCGTTTTCTCAAACTATTTCGAATTTATTTTCTTCTTATAATGCTAGAAATTTATATTATTTACTGCCATATCCGGCCAATTGCATAAATTACAGACCATTTATCTTATGTCAGTTAACTTAGGCAACAATAAGTTTTGTAATTATAAATTTCTTATTAAAAACGGATAAATGAGCTGCGACCATAAATTAAATCAAAAGTCAAATTGACCTAACTCGGATCTCGGAAATTATAAGAGTTTGTACAATTTGGATATCTCGATTAACTCAGAAAGCAAGCTATTGCATAGATATATAAAAAAATCCATAAACTCCTTGTGGTAGGCCTTACCATTGCCGAGATATTGACCTTGGAAATTATCGAAATTTGAGAAATTTTGATCGAACTTTTGATATATTCTGGCCATTTATGCTACGGATTGACATAGGTCCGGTCCCTTTAAGATTTTTCTGTGACGAAATTTCGGTTTTTGGCCGATATCTCGAAAAGAAAATAAATATTGATTTTTAAGGTGTTTATATTCTGATTAATCATGTCTGCTTGAAATTTCACATCTAGAACACCAATCAGATTTCTGTTACTTCAAAACCTTTTTCGACATTGAATTTGTATTAATAACATTTTAAATTTCGATGAAATGAGATCCCCAAAGCATATGCAATAAACAAGTTACAGAAACATATTTTCGAAAATTTTCGGTTGAAGATTAAGCACTGAGATATATTGTGGATAAAGCTATAGCACCAATTAGATTTTAAGCTCAGAAAAAAAACTGAGAAGCTTTAATAGAAAGTTATGGTAAAGACATCCTTAATGAATCAAATACTGATCACTTTGGCCGATCGGGCCAAAAAAAAAAACAAAAAAAACTACGAACAAACTGAAGGCATATTTAAAGTTTTAATCGAGTGCAAAAATTGAGGGAAGTGCTTTAGAAGGATTTTGATGCCATCAACAGCGACACATTCGTTGTCATTAATCGAAAGATTTTGATGCCATCTTTCATTGACGTAAAATTTGATTGGTCGTCGCCATCATAACTGCAGAAAACTAAAAGAAAAATATCCAACCAAAAACTTGAGAGCAACAAAAGAGGAAAGAAAAGACAAATAACAACGATAAAACTTAATAAAAAGCAGCGTTTAAAAAATAATTTTAAAACAAAGAATTAGGGACCAAGATCCAAGCGATAATGAAGATAATAGATCTTTCTCAAAAAAAGTGAAGATATACGTAGAATAATACAAACGTTCCATTAAAAGATTCCGCTGAACAAATGAGAGATTTTTCTCCGACTGTCTGATATTATCTGATATCCCAGAAGATCCGCTGTCAGGTTCCTTTGAGATGCTTCTGAACGGACTTTGCAAACGAGATTTGTTCATGATGTATAATGCGTGTCAAAGATACACTCACTCACCAAACGTCATGGCACACCTACCTAATAACGTGTTAGGCCACCTCTGGCCCGGATAACGGCGGCAACCCGTCGTGGAAGAGAGTCTAGCAGCCTCCGGAACACATCCACAGTTACTGCAAGCCATGCCGCCTCCAATGCACTTCATAACGATGCTGCATTTACCAGTTGTGTTGGTGACGACCTGACAGATCGTTCGATGACGTCCCACAAATGTTCAATGGGATTACAATCTGGGGAACGTCGAGGCCAAATCATTGTCGTGAAGTCGGTTGCATGTTCATCCAACCACTGCCGTGTCACGTAGGAAGTAGCACGCAGAGTGTATGTCAGGTGCACCAATGGACCCATTGCATGCCACGAGAAAACACCCCAGACCAGTATAGAGCCTCCACGTGCCGAAGTGGTCCCCACTGACAAGCGGGGTCCATGGCTTCGTGTAACCTGCGCCAGACACGGACACGACCATCGTCCCAATACAGCTGAAACCGTGGCTCGTTGGACCAGGCAACCCTTCGCCAGTCCTCAGCGGTCCAATGTCGATGTTGGTTGGCCCAGGCAAGACGTTGCCGACGACGTGCAGCTGTCAAGAGTGGCACCCGTCGTGGCCTCCTGCTCCCAAAGCCTGCAGCTGACAAGGTTCGCCGAATTATCTCACGGACACAGTTGTGGGACGTCCCTGGTTGTACCGCATGGTGATTTGGCCCGCTGTCGCCCTTCGGTCAGCAGTTGCAAGCCGGGTGACCCGGCGAACACCTCTGGCAATGAGGTGACATTGCAATGAGGCGTGGGCGGCCCGTCTGCTGTCCCGACATGGGTTGTAGCCTCTCGATAGTTGAGTGTACTCTCGATAGACCATTGCAACGATTGTGCGGGAAAATCGCAGAGTGTTGGCTACATCTGATACGGAAGCACCCATCCGTCTGGCACCAACAGTCATCCCCCGTTCAAATGCGGATAGCTCTCGACGTGTTGCTATTACTGCAGGTAATTTTGCTTAGAATGATTGTGTGATATCAAGGATTCCTGTGCACCTGCATTCCGAGAATGTAAGCCGCGGGATTTGTCTCATTACGGACAGGGAACCTGATTGGAGGGCTGTGCCATGACTTTTGATGAGTGAGTGTATACGTATATAGCAGATTGAAAGTCTTCTATATTTGCTTACATTTTCTGAAATTTTAGGCAGTAACCATTAAATGAAAAAAATTATGAAAAGATAAACGGAAGGGTTCTGTCGATACTTTTTTGGCAGGGGAGTCATTCCTTTTATGATATCACTATTTTTTTTTATTCGACATGATGGACTTTTCCATGCGACGAACTCTCTCTTCGATATCCAAGAAGCGAAATAAATTTTTTGAATATAGCTCAGTAAAACTTTACTTAAAAATAAAGTTTATAGTTCACCATCTTATATACGCATTTTAATGAAGTCGTATTAATGTCCTGCATTCACCAGTTTTTGTTGCTTTCTCACTTTTATTTGGGATACAGATACATTGGAATTTTAAATTATTATTTAATATTAGCTGTTTCATTTTTATTTTAATATATATTTTTAGAGCATAGTAGAATATTTTTTTTATTAAATTTTATTTCTAAAGCGTTTAACGTGGCTGGTGCTATTTTATTATTTTCCTTTCCAAGGCTTTACTACGAGTATAATATCCATAGGTTTTCTTTACTGTTTTCCCCTTAAGACTCTTCTTAATTTTTTTAATACCAATTTTCCTCCGTTATTCTCTCATCCTTTTTAATTCCATTTTGATCTTCTTCTTCTCTTTTTCTTCCTCCCCGTTTTCTTCTCCTTCGTAAAAAAAAGTTCTGCTCTCTTCTTCTTAGGAAGACATCTCCGAAACAGAGGCCGCTTTCACTTTCATCAGCTTTTGCAAGGCAAAAGGGGGGAGAGATTAGGCAGAGTGCGGCTTCCACCGTTTCTTTATTGCAGCGAAAATTAGCATGTCTGCTTCGTTATCGATGTCAATAAATTAGAATTTCCCCTTGACTCTTGCAAATCCTTTGAAGGCAGGAACATTTTCATAGGGAAATAAAAGCCGCAGCGAAGAAAAAGACTTTGGAAAAACCTGATTAAAGACGGTCCCATTACTTTTGCTAACAGGCTTCCCAAGAATGAAGGGGAGAGAGGGAGGAAGAAAGAAAGAATGGAGGAAGGAAAAAATACTTTTAAAGATGAGAATATTTTTGGAAGGAAACTAGTTTTTATTAGGCCCGTTTATTTGTTATCATAAATAATACCAGACCATAGGTTTTTGGAACATTCCACCCGTCCGAAAATTATACGAAAAATGGGGAATTTATTTAAAATATTTTTATGAAGCCAAGGAGTTATTTATTATTTAATTTTTGATTAAAATTGTTTTCACTGAAGAGTGTTCAAGTAAATCTATGGATATCTATACATTCCCTTTTGATCTCTATAGTAAGCTTCTACGTCACTTTATGAAACACTCAGTATTTTTTCATGTAATTTACGTAATTATTTAAAATTCTGCATCCCATTATGAAAGTATATGCCAGTACATATAACATTTTATATGCAAGGTGTTTCAAAAATATTGGGAATTATTTGTGGAATGAACTCCCCATATTCAGACAACATATGACCGGAAAAATCTGGTTTTCGAGTTATGAAGATGTGTCGATGATATCTTTTCACATTTTCCCTGAAGATGTTGTTCAAAATCCCCCCCTCCCGGCGAATACAAGCCTCATATCTAGGTCTCATGCACCTGCGAAGACTACCCCAAATTCCTGGATTATAAAGTGCAAACTTCCCTTGTTCACAGAGGTTGCCATGTTCAAATGTCTTCCGAACTGGATATCTTCGATGTGGGTACAGCTGATAAAACGATGAGCCTGCATAGCATTGCCGTCCACTTTACCCTACATAAAGAACATATCTGCTAGTTCCTGATTTGATATACACTGAACGACCAATTTATTAGAGACATCTTTTACGGAAAATGGATCGGCCTCCCAGTGACACTCAAACAATGGAACAGGCCGAAGTGGTGTATAAAAGGAATGCATTGGATCACAAATTGCAGTCAGCAGCAGAAGTGGACTGATTATGGGTAAATCCAAGGATTTGACCGACTTTCAACGAGGCATGATCGTTGAAGCTCGATGGGCGCAGTTAAGCATTTCGCAAACCGCGAACCTCCTCGAGTTTTCCCGTGCAACAGTGTCAAGGGTATTCCGTGAATGGCAGTTGTGCCAAAAAACAACCTCCAACGAACACAACTCCGGACGAAACAGGGCCGTGGATGAACGAGGTCAACGGCGACTGGCACGACTCATCTACAGCAATGGGACGGGAACAGCCCAACAAATTGCAGCGCAGTTCATTGAGGGGGGCATCCCAACCCATTTCGGAGCACACGGTGCGGCGCACCTTGCCCCGAGCTGGGTTTAACAACAGGCGGCCATTACGGGTATCGTCCCTGTCACCGCAAAATAGGAAAGCGCGCCTGCTATGGGCACACAGGCATCGCCACTGGACACTGGATGTGTGGAGGAAGGTCGCCTGGTCCGACGAATCGCGGTTCCTACTTCATCATGCGGACAGCACGAGGCCATCGACCCAACCTGTCAGCAGAGAACCGTACAGGCGGGTGGAGGAAGAGTGCTGGTCTGGGGTGTCTTTTCCTGGGACACACTGGGTCCTTTGATATCCGTAGACACATCCCTGAATGCGACACACTATAAATATTATTGACGGTGCAATTTATACCTGAATATTGTTGCCGATCAGGTGCACCCGTTCACGATGACTGTGTTCCCTGGTGGTGACGGACAGTTTCAGCAGGACAATGCTCCCAGTCACCGTGTTCGAATGGTCTTGGACTGGTTCGAGAAACATGACGCAGACTTCCACCTGCTGCAGTGGCCAGATCGGTCGCCCGATCTCAACCGATCGAGCATTTATGGGATGAAGTGGAGAGAACCATCCGACGCCTTCCCACACTATCATCCAACCTGCACCAATTACGGGACGCTGTGATGTCAGCCTGGGATGCTATTCCTCCGCAACGTTTTCAACACCTTGTTGAATCCATGCCAGCACGCATTCAGGCAGTGCTCGCCGCTACAGGAGGCACAAGACGCTATTAGCGGGGTGTCTCTAATAAAATTGGTCGTTCAGTGTATGTCACGCAGTACAATGTCAATCATCACCTGCAACCACCTGAGTTCAATGAATAGGATTGTTTTGAAGGCCATAAATCGGAAACCATGCATATCCTGACCCCAAATGTCTACATATGGAAAGTTCATTTCTTAAATAACTTTTAAAATGCCCTGTATAAGCTTGTTTAATATTTAATTGGGACTCAAAGCATGTTAAATTTATTTTGAACATGTCCGACAAAATATATCTATCCCACATACCCTGCAAAACTGAAACTCTGGTGGCACGATTATAAAATGGGAGGCATTTAGCGTGCGACGATTGGAAGAGCATCAGTTTGTCTTCTCATTTTTAGCACACAAAGAGAAATTATAATTGGAAAGAATTTTGTGCCTTTACTCTTTTCAGCCCTTCACTCTCGACACATGTCTGCACACCCTTAAAGATAGATGCCTGTCAAGGAGAGCTGATGCATTTTACCTCCTAAATACGAGAAATAATGCATTTTACCTCATATATTTTGTTAGCGAGTTCTTAGAGAAATAATGCATATACGAATGTTTGCTCGTATTAGCCCCATTTCGTTGTCAATGTATATGCGCGTAACATATATACGAGATCAGAGATGCTTTGGGAGGGGAATAAGTAGTTCCTTTCATTCTGATTTACTGGATTGAACAAACAGTAAAGTAAGTAAAAACGCCTTCTTTTAAGGTTTTGGTTTTCACTGGAACGCAATGTAGTCTGAAAATGGTCTTAGTCGTGTTAGATTTCAATGATGTTACCCTCATCGAAATAGTAAGTGCCGCTAACTCTTATTTACCATAATACAACGTTCACCGATGGTTCTGCTATCTGCTAATAGGTTTACGGAGTACACAATTCACAGCGAAAACTAGCAAACTTTAATGTTAATCTTTAATAGCTTTTAGGCTTGATTACCCGTTCGATGGTTAAACTAACATTATGGAACACATCATTTCTGAAATGAGTAAAACATTAGTTTGATGCACTTAATATTCTAGTAAATTTTTCAGAGAAAGAAGGATTTTTGGAGTCCGAAGTTTTCAGAACAGAGGTTACAGCTGATAGGTGGGCATGGTTTTCGCTCCCAGCATAAAGTGCCGATTCATTTTCTGGGATATGATTATTCCTATAGCGTATATGCGAACATCCTCCAACAATTTCTTAATACATATTTAGATTAAGATGACCAAAAGAATGTACTTCCATCAAAGCGGAAAAGAATCTGAACACACATCTTTTCCGAGATTGGTGAATTGGTCGAATAAGGTCGATAACGAAGTTATATTGTTTAACAGAATATGACAACCTGAGATTTTTCTTCTTCAGGATCTTTAAGGACAAATGTTTACCTCTGACCACCACAAACGATGAGTTTTGAACTCGAATTAGCAGAGCAATTTTAACAGACACCTTAGATGCCGCGTTCTATAGCCAAGTAATTGGTACGACGAGGTATGCCTAGCAAATCACCAGTGGTAGGTGCTTCGAAATCAAGGGCAAAGATGTATATCCTCTTGTGAAATATAAGGTTCTTTTTCAAGTACGTATGCGAAACACCGTTAGGATTAGTCCTATTTATTATGTTTCCGGTGTGTTGGCATTTCTGCATAAATAACAATTATGGTTTAGTTCGTGGTTATTTAAAGTCATGTTCCGCATTAATAGTTTAAAGTCAGCAATTACTTCTACATGTATACGCCTTTAACCTATCTTAATTATTTTCTATGCTAGTGAAGCATTTTAATTCATTCAATGTTTACAATAAAACTGTAACCGATCTGGTGTCTGTACATAGAAACCATTTGAGAAAATCTTATGCGACAGATCTTACTAACAATAACAGAAGCCAAAATTTTTAGAATTTTTGTCTCTCTGTCTGTTTGTTTGTAACCTCATGACGCAAACACTACTACACGGAAATTAACGCGAAACACAGTTTCATTGTTTTATGTGTAACTTAAAAATTTGTGTATGATTTATCGTGTTACGTTATCTAGAAGCCAAGTTCTAGGCTAAACTCTCTTAAGCTGGTAGTTGTATACAAGCTGACATGCGGTCAAGGGTATACTTTAGTTCACAAAACAAGCAAGCAAATTAAAACTCGCTATCGTTTGGTATGAAAGTACTTAAGCGAAACGTTGATTGCCCGCGCATATGACCTTAGGAAACTGAGACAACATCCACCCAAACGAAGTCGCGGGCAACAGCTAGTTAACAATAAATTCAGTTAGTAGTCTTTTTAGTACCCACCAAGCATAAAATGCTCATGATATGTATATTCTGTTCTTTATATTTACACCTATTATGAACATTATATTGGGGTTTAAAACCAATCAAAGAACCCCTTTTTGATCTATTATAAAAGATTCGTGAATTTTCAACCACCTGAATTCGAAAACGAAAACAAAATGGGTGTTCCTCTTTTTCTGTTTTGAATGCAAATATTCAGATGCTCAAGTAAATCCAGGACGCTACCTTTGCGAGAAAGAAACCAAATATAAACAAACCAACAACAAATGCGAAATCTGTAGGCAAAAAGGAAAAGATTGCCTTAAAGAAAACAAAAACAAAAAAATCTTCTAAATTCGAGTAAAGTGGATGAAAATGACCACACGGGGAGTAATATGGAGATACTTTTTTCCTTCGTTTATTTCCCTCCCAACGTTGTTTCGTGCCTCATCTTCTATTTTCCTCCGCCCCCTTCCTTCTCTTATCAAAATTTTTAGACGCTTTTTTCTCGTCTTCCATATTTTAAATTTATTCTTAGTCTTGGCCATACTCTCATTGTTTCGCTAGATTACATTCGTTCTCGAAGAACAACGGTTTGGCAGGAAATGCAGCTGTCAAAACATCGCGTTCCGTTCGCCTCGCGTTTCCTGTGTAAGCGCCGGCGCCAGTCCACGCACAAACACACACCCACATGCACACACACACACACACACACACACACACACACACACACACATCCAGAATACTCCTTTTTTAACCCCCTCTTCTTTTCCATCTCTTCTTTTCTAACCCCTCCCCAAACCCGCCCCTCATTCCTCCAACACACTGTTTTCTATCTCTCGTTGCTCGTTCGTTCGCTCGGTCGGTCGGTCGTTCGGTGTACCATCCGCGACGCCGATGCAGTTCCATCTGAAATTCGGAAAGTGTGCAATCGTCACTGGAATCTTTTGTTTCATGCTCGGTTGAAGTCGTGTGCTTCGCCTATTAAAAAAAAGAGGATGCCTGGCGAAAAAGAGGGATTCTGAAGAGCAAAAGAAGGAGAAGGAGGAACTCCTTTTCTGAATGATTCCTTTCTATCGCCCCTCTTTCTTTTTGAAAGGTTTTAACCCCAAATGTTTTGTCTGACAAATGCTTCTTAGTTTTTGATGCTTGGTATCGAATTTAGTCTTATGTTTTGCTTCTCTCTTCTAGTAAGATGGCAAAGAAATAAAATAAGTATCACCTCTGAGATTAATTAGTCGAAAGAACTGAGAGAAGAAAACGTGAGATGGTGTTTTTTTTGTCCTATCTAAAACAAAGAAGAAAGAAACAGTTGAAACAACATTGCAATTAAGGCTTTCAATTGGGGACGGGGTAAAAGAAAAAAGGGATAAAAAAATATTTGATTTTTCTCTTCTTAATGAAGGAGAAAAAGCTGAGCGAATGGTATGAAAACAGGATTTTTCAAATTATTTATTCAGAATTTTTTGAAAGTAGAAGTTCTTAACAAGGAAAGCGATAAGAATTTCTTCTAAGGTTCTTTTGCTGCCAATGAAAGTAAATCTTTTTTGCTGTTTAATTTTGCCTTCAGCAAAAGGAAGAGAACGCTAAATCAATTCTAGAAACACAATAAAGTTGCTGTTTGGGCAATGGAAAAAGGTAAATGAAGCCGAGAAACCGATTAATTCTGACACTTATAATCTGTCTACATGAAATGTCAAGTTTATAGCTATTATTTATATACCTGATAATAAATAATAATGGTGATAATACTTACTCTAATCTAATTTTATACACCAATGGACTACGGAGAGCTTAAAAAGGAGCACTACACTATCTTCATAAACCTGTGATTTCAGAGGTAAAATAAAGAATCTGTGAAGCTTTCCTCAAAATACAAAACACTTCACTTTCTGATGTAATCTTTACTTCCTAATCTCTTAGAGCTTGGGGAAGTTTCCAGCTTAGAGAAGCCGTGTTGGAGAGAGACAGGGGGGGGGGGGGAGAAAGAAAGAACCAGCAAGCATGCACTGTAATTGTCTTTTGGTAAACGTGTCTAGTGGTTAACACGTGGCGTGGAAAACCTTTCTCTAAACAAAATATAATTTTAACTGGCTTAAGCCTTGCGAATCATATTCACACAAGAAACAAATTCAAGATTACGGTCGGAAATCGGAGAAAGGATAAAGTGTCTATGTTAATAATTTCTGTTTGTTACTTAGGGAGGAGTTAGTTCCTGACTACCAAGTAAGGTTGTATTTGAGTAAATAATTTATTCTAAGGAACTTTCATATGGCCCTTTTTTATTGTTCTCCCTGTAAGAAGTCATTAACAAATACATTCGCTTGACTGGGGAGGGAGAATACGAAACTGTGACATAATAAACTGTAAAATGGGAGGAAGGGGTTATCAAAGCATGAACGTTCGCCTATATTTTCCAAAAAAAAACCTCGCCTGAGCACGTGATTGTGGCTCATTCTTTTGTGTGAAAAGATTTCCTCTTTTAAGAGGGAGGTATTCGAATATATTACTTTCGTTTGGGGTGGGTTGATTAAGGTTATAAAGTGTTAGAAGGGGGATTAGCATTGTGTCAATTTAGCAAACGTATTTTGTGAATGATCCCTAATTAATGTTTCTTGGTTTCCAATATTTTATTTTGTTTTTTGCTTTCGACATAGCACATTTAAATCCGGTTTTATAGGCTTAACGTTTATAAACTGCTCGGATGATTGAAGATTTTTCAGAAATTTTTGTGAAGAAAATATTCTCAACTTATTTACCAAAAGTTCAGTTGGCTTAAATTATAATATTTTCTTCACGAAATAAATCTAAAAATTATGATAATTATTAATATCTGTAGCAGGATACATTAGTATACCTAAATCCACCTAGAGTGATTTAAATTAATAAATTCAAAAGAATGCAAGTGACCAATAAAGAAAGATTCCAAAAATTAAAACATACGATCACTCTTTTAACAACCGCCAATCCTACCAATGGAGATGATTATAATGCCTCCTTATTGATAATTTATATTTCTAAATTAAAAAAAATCTCTTATTTACAGAGGGCCATAAACTGAATATACACTTGAACAAAAGTGTGTATTTAAGTATAAAACCTGTAATACTAAATTCATTTAAACAGTAAGGGACGAATATAAGTGACCTTTGATCTTCACAATCCCGACAGGTATTCAAAGTGGTTACTGTTAAGTGCTAAGACACTTCATATTGTGAACTTCTACAGCGAACACTTAGTCCAATCCGTTGTCCTGCCAAAATTTCATCGAGGTCACTGGTCATAGTCGTCTTCATTCAATACTTCCCACCTTGCTGTTAAGAAAAAATATATATAGGTATAACATGTATTAAATTGTGTATACAATTTTGGAAACTTCTGCACTATGATTTTTTTAAATATTTCTTGGAATTCTTAGCAAAAAATGAATTGCATTTTAAAGATGCTGTTTAGTTTGCTTTGATTTTTAAAAGTCGAGTAAAATAATCGCTTGAAGTTGATGTAAAAAAGTCATAAAAAAAAAGAAGCTATTCGCTTATTTCTTCGCCATATGAAGTAAAAAGCTATGCATTAACGTGAAATTTGTGAGTTGGTTTTGACATCCGGGCACTTAGCCAAATCCCGAAAACCTCGAGGGGGATTTAGTTATTTTTTATTGAAAGCAAATTTAGAATATGGTTAGAAAAGAATTCATTTCGATGTGGTGTTTACGCTGTCTACTTTTTCGTGCGCCTAAAAAAACATTTGTTGCAGAGAAAAAATTTATAGGCACTAATAAATTTCTTCAAAGTAAGTGGAATTTTTCCAAAATGACTGTTTAGAAAGAATTTTCTGTGTGGAAACGTGAATTTAAATTTTAAAAGGGATCCTTGTTTTCGTCCACTTTGCACAAGGTTCAGGACCATTGGCTTTAAAGCTATAAAATCGGATTTGCTTTCGAAGTATAGAATTAAAGAAAAAAAATAAGTTACAAGAAAAAATTTGTTTGCATTATGGCTGCAAACATTATTTCGTGTTTCATGTCAAACATGGACGTCTTCAATGAGCTAATTTTCCACAAATGCCTTGTCAGCATGGCGTTTAGTAATAGTTTTAGAAGGATTACAGATTCGGGCGATGTTACAGATTTATATCAACCTGTAATTAGACGATAGTGTGATTCTGTAAATAGCGATTTGTGGTTGAAACGGTAAGGCCTAACACGTAAATTATCTTCTGTGAGAAGATCGCTTGTATTGATAGCTCAATTGGCATTAATGGAGTGCCGGGATATAACCAATGGGAAAAGTGGCATTTAATTCCAGGTGATCACTTTCAAAGGCAACAGGAATTATTGAACAAGTAACAAATTTCCCATGAAATTACATACTAGAAGGGTTCAGAATGCAAGCATTTTCATGATTCATCATATTCTTCGGCATTCAACGAAAGGCTCTTGGATTTATATCGTTCATAGTGCCACGCAGACGATGTAAAAGGCCTAGTGAAAATTTAAAATTTTTAAGATACTCCAAGTAGAGTGTGTTCTTCTCTAGTTCAAACATAGTTCACACCAGATCTTAAAATCATTTTAAAATATGGTTATGTAGAAGACTACATGATTACAGCGAATTTTTACAATTTTTTTTTTTACAAATATTCTGAAAGAGATGTCATTTACTTGAAGGTTTTCTACCTTTTTGGCGTAATGTTAATGAATTGCCTTTCTCTATTATATTCTTAGTTATTTTCTTATGGTCATCCTCGCAAGGTGAGTACAGGTGAACATAAAACTCCATCTCTATTTTCTTTTTCCTTCGTTAAATGCCTTTTTCTCTGAAAGAAAGTTAAATGAGATTATTGACACTATTAATAGAGTAAGGCAACTCATATGACCAAATATTTCATTTATAAAGATGTCAGCTGGCAGACTGATGGTTAAGATACAGCTAGAAGCATCTAGCGGCGCAATAGCTTTTATGATTTGCGCGATATATTTAAATTCTTGGAAATTTTTAGATAGTATCTATATCTTAGAAATTTTGTTATGAGGGCAATAAAATTAACTAACAGCGCAAACAAAATGTATTATTTAACTGAATTGCATTATTTTAACAAAGCCTTACTAATTTATGACGATTTTAATGAGAATTAAGAGAAAATTCGATGAATAAGGTGTAACAATTAGCAAAATTTGTTGACTCGTACGATAATTGTCGATAGAAAAGTCAGACTTTCTTGTAGTACAAGGTGTCGCGACGAAAATATAGCTACAACTTTAATGATTATTAAGTCCGTATTTATTAACATACAGTTTGCTTTGAACGTTCACACTAAACTACACAAATGTATTTGTTATATTTTACGCCTGTTTTCGAGCTGATGATCATTCTGGTCAAAACGTTGCTAGCAACGCAAACCAACGGAATCACAAACATCGAGAATCACACCCTTGGTATTTGAGCACATGCTTTTCAATGGCTACACGTAATTCTTCATGATTTTAGGTTTTGTAACATGGACATTATTCTTGAGAAATCCCCATAAGTAAAAGCTTACTGATGTGATGTTTGCTGAACGCATAGGGTAATCTACAGGACCTCTTCACTCGATCTATCTGTTTGGCAGGTTCTTATTACAATAATCCCTTATTTCACGATGGTAATGTCGAGGGGCTTCATCTTGTTGGAAATTAGTGCCCTGCGATCTTTGGGATCGATTGTTTGAAAAGATCGATCCCAAAGATCGCAGGGCTCTATTGGAAATACAGAAAAAGGTATGTAGCAAGTTATCAGCTATTAAAGTGCGGATATATTTTTTGCGACACCCTTTATATCAATCTGAAACTGTTATAGTCTGAACGCGTTCAAGATTTTCGTTAACTTGAGCAAGAAATGTATGATTTTTTTAAAGTTGTAAATATCTACTATTTTAAAAACTTACAACCAATATGCCAAATCATGACGACAACACTTCAATTATTTTGTATTTTCTTGGAAGACGACATGGTAAATCTTTAAACATACAACAAATACGAAATTGTTAGTGACCTTACAGTATAGCAGAGGGGCAACAGAGTTTCCAACTAGTTTCGCCATTTATTCCCGGCTTTATCAAGGATAACAAATAATTTCGGCGTTCCGATAAAAAAATAACAAGCAAACACGAGATTCCCTTTGAGTGAGGTGATGATGGAGGTTCTCGCATGTGGAAAATGACTCGTTTTCTGTCTCGCCAGTTCATCCACCCTCGTGACATTTGAGAATCTTAAGGAGAGAGAGAGAGTGAATCGGTGTGAGAGAGAAAATTGTATGAAAACCCAACCAACAACCGAACCGAGTTTGATGAGGCGTGCGGCGCGTTGCCCTACAATCTAAGATAAAAGGGCCTCCGCCGTCAACACATTCCAGGTCATCGCTGTGCCCTAGGTGCATTTTATAAATGGGAGGGGGGCCCGATCAATAAGGAGAAGTCTCGCGCAAAAGTGCGGCCATTAGTGCGATCGGAATCGTCGGCGATGGCGAAGGACTGTTTCTAAGCCCCCAGCAAAAGTTGGTTGTGGAAGTGTTGAGAAGGGAGTGCGTAGGAGGTGGGGGATAAATGGAGGCGTCAATGTAGAGAGAGAGAGAGAGAGAGAGAGAGTGGTGGGGGAATGTGGAAGAGGTGGATAGAAAGGAGTAGGAAAAGCTGGGCTTTGGAAAGAGAGGGACTTCATCCGCACTGCGTGTCTCTAGAAGCTTTAATTCCCTGAATAATGAATAAGAAATAGTCTGGATTCTACCTCCTCCGTCGACGGCCGAAGGAGGACAGAAGTGAGGGTGATCATAATGGAAATGTTATTCGTCAGTGGGATCTGGTAACATTGCTCAAGCGTTGACGGTGTAAAGGTGCAGTAAATTCTTAAACCGATACTGAAATTTCTTAAACTAAGTAGGGAAGAGACAATGGAAATGAGCGTAATTTAAAGACATCACCTTTTATTGTTAAGAGAGAATGTGAAAAGGTTCCCTTCGGGGATAAATCTCCATTTTCACATTCTCTCTTTCAGTTGAGTGCTATCGTTAGAAAGTAAAAAGTTATAAACGAATTGCATTTTAAAAAGAAGCAGAGGAAAGTATCAGAGATGAAGAATTAGGAAAATTTAATTTCTAGAAGATTCTTCGTATAGGTGTTTAAATTGCACATCCTTCTAAGATTTCCAAACGCTATCTTCTAAAACAGTGCATAGTTTTGTGCTAATTATCTTATAGTAAAATAAGACAGGTATTCACAAAAAATTATCACTATAAGTAAACAGGAAAACAATCTAATTGTAAATACAATGCATATTTTGAATTTCGGCAGTGTTCACTTGTATTTAAAGCAGAAGTCATGTTACTAAAAAAATAATAACTATTCGTTTAGAGCATGTGTTGAATAATTATTGTGGATAGAAATAATGAATAAGAAGTAATATGAGAAAGCTATTAAATTAGAGGAAAAAATCCCTAATTAGCTTTCTCAGCAAATTAGTTTTCATAATTATTAATTTCTTCATTAAGGTCTATACAGCCACATCAAGAACTAGTCGGGTCAGATTCTTAAAAAGAGAATTTTTGAAGAGCTGCATTAAGCTCTGAATTCCCAAATGCAAAAAGAAATTTATGTTGAAATGTAACGAGAAACCTGAATTCAATCGAGATAGACTATGGTAATCTAATGGAAACCATGAATTTTGAATATGGTTGGAAAAATGTTTTCAAGTTATTTTCAAATTTTTAATGCATATAGAGCAATAACTGAAGACTATGCACATTAATAATATTGCAACCTTAAATTTATACAGTCAGCTCTCCTATAAATGCGACATATGGAGGATTTAGAATTAGTACAATTAGATTAATTCGTACTGTGTATTATGAATACCGTGTTAAACTGAAGCCGCGTTATATAGACAGTTTTGCGACACAATTGGATAACCAAAATCATGCGAACATGCGAGTGCCATAATATCGTCGAACTGCTTGTGCAATCTGTTTGTAATGTTGCATCATGCTTTCTGATTTGCAGGGAAATTCTTCGATAACTGAAACTGAAAAATTGCGATGTACGTGCATGAAAAAAAAATCCTCGGAATTCTCCATTATTTTGACCATAAAATGTGTAATAGAAAAATTCATACTATGTATAGGGAGCTTACAATAAATCTAATTAAGCTGTTCACAGAAATATAGAAGCCATGTTATAAGGATGTATGTATAGGCGAAATGTCGCAATTTTTGTTCCGCGTTATGAGAATACCGCATTTTAGTGGGGTTGACTGTATTTAATTATGTGACTATTTAAAAAGAACTTAAGGAAAGAGAATATTAAATAATGCTATTTGTTGGTTTAATACATGTTAAATACATTTTTTATTTATTTTTCCCTTTGAAGTCTCTCAGAATTATAAGCCTCAAGCACGATTTAAAGATTTGGATTTCCATGCGGATATTCAAGTTATGCCATCCATACTTAATTTGGATTTATAGTATTTGTTCTGTATTAGAAAAATTACTTTTTAAAATCAGATGAATTTTAAAAATATTATGAAAAATAAGATTATAATGATATACAGGATATCTCAAATTAAAGTTAACATTTCGTACTACAGCAAAAACTATTCTTCAGAAAATCAGAAAATTTTGGAAATGCCTTAACTACATGATGGGAACTTTTCCAGAGGAAAAAAAAAAGTTAGTTCCAAAAACACCAGTAGAGAGCGCATTTCAAGATGAAATAGTGACAGATGCTAATTTTTGTTATGTAAAGCTGCTAATGCTGAACCAAAATCATAACTATTTAGCATGGTTTTGACTCTTCCAGAACGTGCTTTGTTGGTAAAATTGTTTTACCAAAATGGTGAATCTGCTACTGAAGCTTTGCGAAAATTTCATACGAATTTGAAGCAGTTACGAATAGGTCCACTCATTGGCAACGGACTAAGAAGAATGATTGTGAAATTTGAAGAAACGGGCTCATTTATTGTTCAGCCAGGAAGAGGACGAAAGTGCGCTGATCCTCCAGGTGATGGATGATGTAGCGACACTTGTATTGGAAAACAGGATTTCAAACTCCATGGGCAGCACTGGTGTTCATTTTACAGGAGTTGTAGACTAACCTTGTGCAACTACCCACAGGAGTCTTCAAAAAATATTAGGCTACAATTGTGTAATTCATTGTTACTTTCTATGTAAACCTATAGTACGCCCTCTATTGGCGGTTTTTGGAACTGACATTTTTTGTCTCAATTATATAATTAAAGCATTCCTAAAAATTCATGATTTTCTGATGACTAATTTTACTCTAGCGAGCTACGAAATGTTAACATTAATTTGGGACAACATGGAGGATATCCATTTCGATGTCCGATTTTTTTGTTAATTTTATTGCAATTTCATTAAATTTCAATATATCCTTCTTAAAAGTCAAAATAATTCAACATTTTAAATAATAATCCCTATTAAATAATAAATATTGCAATTATTAAAAATAGTAAAATAATTCTGAGGATGGGTTCCCATAAACGGAAGAGACAAACAGGACTTTACTATGCGAGAAGAGCAAGAAAATAACGGAATGTACAAGCTTTTAAAAAGAGACCTTTTCATGAACACAGGAAAGAAATGGGATTTGGACATAGCCTGTACGAAGGTAGCTTATTTCTATTTAGTTTACTTTATTTACCACCATTCGACAGCGAAATTATTGGCAAATGACGAAGAGCAGAAGAAAGGTCGAAACTTAATTTCCAAGTTTTATTAATGATTCGTGTACATGTTTTCCTTTAACACCTCAATCAACAAGAATGCCAGTGCCTTATTACCACTTTGTTTCTCTCTCTTCCTCTCTCTTTTCTTCCCTCATCCCGAAATGTAAAACTCAGTTTAGACATTTCCCTCGCCCGCTTATCGCCCGTGATTGTTCAGACCCTGGCGTTCATTAACTAACACCGCGTCTCGGATCAACATTCCAATTTACCCGATGCCTTCCCTCTCTTTATTTTCTTTTTCTCTCCTTTTTTTCCACCTCTTCAGGTCTCTTCTTTCTGCTGCTTCCATCAAGGATTTTTTTCCCTTCACTGTGAGTGTGGGTGGTGGGAAGGTGTAAAGAGGGAGATTCGTTCCTTCTTTTCGGGAAAGCATGTTAATGAAGTAGTGAACTTGAAAAATAGGGATAATTGTGTTTTGCGCGCCTTGATTCATCGTTGCACCGCCGTCTCTTTATTAAACTAGGGGGCGCTACTCACGCCACATGGTGGTGGTGGAATCTAATAATACGAAAAGGGGAAAGGAAAGATGGGGGAAAAAGAAATACATACTGATATGTGACTGATTTTGTTCGATGCGAGTTAGTTGACGAGCGTAAAGGCCAGTGTCTTTCTATTACGCTCTCCGTCTTTCTCTGTGCAGCAAAGGTGGGGAATTCCACATTAGCAGTTAAGAGAATGGGGAAAATAGTGAATGTGACATAACAGATGCGAAACAATTATGAATTGCATATTATAATAGCAAGATATATTTTTAATATTGTGTTCTTTATTTTTATGGCATTATTAATGTATTCAGATTTGCAGAGTTTTATTTGACAGAAGACAGCGCTAAAAATGATCTAGAATTATTGCTTTCCATATATGTTGTTGGAGATTTAAGAGTGATGGATCTGTGCTTTCACAATTTATTGAAAACAGTAAAAAACATAATATAAAAACACATGCTTAATAAGTCGAGACTTCATTGCAATTCATAATCATTGCAATTCATAATGAACTGAGTATACAAACTTTCTTTAGGCAAAGCTTCAGCTGTTCTATCAAAAACTACTCATTATTTGCAAGAATAGTATAGCTTAAAGTAAAAAGTACTTAAAATTGAAACTCATCTAGAGGAATTAATACATGTCAAAAGATAAGGTCTCATAAAATGACCTCAACATCACAAATTAAAAAATTAAATAGACATTTTTAATAAATTTAATCAATGCTATGTCGTTTGAAACTTTAACTTAAAAACCTGGGAGAATATAATGATCCTTGTCAAGAAATAAAAAACATAGAAAATGACTCATTAAAGAAGCCTTTTTCATTAAAAATAATGCTAACACGCTTGCGCAAACTTTGAACGACCTAAATAGCGATTGGTTTCGTCTTTAATTTTTTTATGATTCTTTTATTTTGAGGTTATTTGTTTTGTTTTGAAATCGAATGATGACGGTCGAGAATACTCGAAAGCATTTAATGTGTTTTGACAGTTGTTTTTTTTTTTACAATGAAAAAGTCTTAGTTATTTAAACTTTTCCTGTTTCGCAATCATGTTTCCGAGTTTTGAAGGATTTTAAAACCGTTTGAGTTGCATTGTTAAGTGAATTTTCAATTTTTGATTAGTTTATTTTTTGTATTACTTGTAGTTGGACCTTATGCTAAGAAGATATTTCTTAAGTTTCTCAGGTTCCAGGTGCTCGCTGCTTTAAATTTTTCACATTTATATAGGAGCTCGCTGCTTTAGAGTTCGACTACAAAACTTATCCAAATAACACTGATCGGCAAAAAAAATTTCTCCTCCCTGCAAAAAAATATGTGAACTATATAGCTTTGGCATTCCTAAATCTAAACATGACATCCAAATTGAATCATCACGTACCATTTTTAAGAGAGAGAGAGAGAGAGAGAGAGAGAGAGAGAGAGAGAGAGAGAGAGATAGAGAGAGAGTTAGTTTTATAATAATAAAAAGACTAATATTTTATCAAATAAAAGACTAATATATTCATTTACAATTCTACATAAAAATGAAAACATGAATAAAGGTATTATTTTGCAACATCTTATTAACAAAGCAAGAAAGTGTCTCATGAAACCTCATTTTGTTGTCTTTTGTATTGCGTTTGTGGCGTCTCTCGTAGAAGTGTCCAGCAGTAATTCGCCGATATATTTTGAATCATTTTGCCGCTATATCGCTTTTCAATTTGAGCTATATCCTGGTGGAACCTTTCTCCATGTTATACCACACTTTCAGAACTAATGTTTTAAAAAGCAATGTACTATTTTCACTTTAACAGCAACCATCCCCTCCTCCCAAAAAAATGGTAATTGATACAGCAATTTAATTGCCATATTTGGAATTAGTAGTGTGAAATCTATAAGAATAAACCATTATTTTTACAGGGAGGATTTTTGTTGACCAGTGTAATTGGTCTTGATTGAAGTTTCAGAAAAGTATTTCTAAAAGACTTATAAGATCTTGAAAACCTCCTTTTTATGTTTTAGATTAAAAAAAATTGAATGTTTAATTAGTCACAAATATTTTGATAGAATTTTTACAAAAAAAAAAAAATTAGATAATCTATATTTTTGATAAATTGTATATTTAAATTATACCTATTTTTCATAAAACGTTACATTTTTCATATATATTTATATTTATGAAATTTTATAATTATTTGTTAAAGATGCGAAAATAATAATTTTAGACACTTTTTATAGTTAAAATTTCAAATGTTACTAATTAAATTTAGTAAAAATATTTATCAGTTAATTTTAGGTCTTAAATTTATTGTATGAGAAGTCAATAACCTCCCTCAATGTTTTTTATAAATCTTATATAAAGATACTCTGAACATACAATAAAGTAATATTTAGTATAGGCTAGTGAAATGCGTTTTTTAAACTGAAAAGAAGCGTTCCCTTAACATCCTAATGTCATTTTTATGCATACCATCACATTCTAGCCTAAATAAATATCTGCATTTTAAGTAAATTGTTGTTTGAAGAAGATAGAAGTAAATCTCTAACCTCTCCGTATACCTTTAATCTCTCGGGCATCATTTTAAAACTTTAAGATCGATCAAAACTGGAATTTCATATGACGAGATATCAACGTGTCCTTTGCCATTTCACTTTCGCCTGAAGGTTTTTAACATCGATTCAACGATTATAAAACCTCAATTGATGCTCTGTTAAAATTCAATCAGAATAATTGGCATATGTAATGGTGCGTTATTTGAAAAGATGACATCCACTATCTCGTCAAGTGGTAATTAAAGTGTTGCATGAAATTTAGCAAATCGCTATGCATAATTTAGCGTAAAAATATCATGAACTGCGGAATATTAAATGATACTAAATAGCACTATTATGATATATTTTAGGCATTTAAGGAGAACAGTCTTGCTCGAATAACTTTATTTTTTAGTAATTTTGATAATGTAAGTTGAAAAATGTTATCGAATTTATTTACTTTATTTCAGTTTATTTTCCTCCGTGGTTGGGAATAGTTTGTATTCATAAGAGCTATAGAACCAGTCGTTTATTAGGTTTGTGTTTTAATAGCGAGCTATACAGATTCGATTTGGTTAAATGCTTGACGTTCATAAATGAAACATATCCAGTTGAGTAGCTTCGATTTATAAATGACTGATTACAATCGAAAGTTAAGCTGATCGAAACCTTTAGAGGGAACATTCTTCGTTAATGCGGGGAGGGAGGGCTGTTCGAATTAAAAATTTGCCTGCTAATAGCATTTTTGACTCCCATTTAAGAGATTTTCATTGGTTACTTTGATAGTTGAATTAATCTAAAAAAAATCACCATACTTCAATGAGAACATAATGACAGCTGCCTCAAGTATAGCAATTGGACGGCAGCTATTTCTTTTATGTACGTTTTATTTAAAAATTAGTTTGTGCAATATAACTAAATCATGGCCTGCTTCAGTTTTGCTCATCAAAATCGTCTCATTAATTTGCTTCTTAAAGAAAGATTAGTTTAAACAAGATTTTCGTCTCCTAGAGTGTTTCAGACTAGTTTAGATTCCATAAAGGGAAGAAGTGCCATATTAACACACTACTATTGCCTTTCGCCGAAAAAAACAAGGGTTAATAAACGTTCCAAATTTTGTTGACCTAACCAGGGTTAAACGAAATAAACTTATCCCACATATATAAGTTACCATTGCATTTGCTTGGTAACCGGAGAGACCATTACATAGCTAACGACTTATAAAGTCATTGGTTCGATGAACTCTAGTGACCAAAATATTTTGAATAATGCAGTGGCATAAGGCAACATGAAGGAGTATGCAAGACGTGTTGCAATCGAATTTTTCAGCTAGCATTGTCAATCAACAGGTGAATTGCAAGCAAGTTCCATTTGTGTGTTTAAGTTTGGGAAAACACGCAAATTTTTCAATACGAAAGTTATTATATTTCTAAAACGATGCTTCCTTATATTGTTCATTATGCACAGACTGGTCTAAAAATATTCAGTTATGGATTGTCTAGCGCCCGATTGGTTGCAAACATGGAAAGTATTATGAGGTTCCAGCAAGCTTCACTGGAAAGATACCGCCCGCCTCAACGAGCGTGCTACTCTGCTACTCCGCTATGCCCGACTGGATGCCATCCCAGTATTACTAAGGAACTTCTCTCAAGTTATCATTGTTGTGAAAAGCCGCGTTTTGGTAAAGCTTTTGCGCGATCAGCGTTACAGTAACTTGAAGAAACAAAGAATTTGCGCGAAATTTTGTTTCAAACAGGAGATGAACCTATCGTTATGAAACGCAACTGTAATCGTCTCAATGGAAGTCACCAAATTCACCAAAAAAGTACGTTTATTCCGGAACAACCCCCCCCAAAAATGCTGATTTATTTTTGGCATTAAAAGGGGTTTATCCGAAAGAATTTTCCCTATTGTGATGTTTAGGACGCCTTTTATAGAATAGAACCAACGGTAACGTTCCGATATGAAGGATAACAAATCTTGGATGTCGGACCAAGACAATGCACCAGCCCATTTCTCACTCGTATAGCTGGGTATTAAAACTAAGTCTTAGATTTTGATTTATACTAACATGACTGGCATGCCTTGCTTTGTTACTCCGACTTAGTCCCCGAAAATGAAAATGGACCTTAAGGGGAAAATATTTGTTTGAGATAGTATATGAGATTAAGAGGATAACGCAAGATACACTGAAGGCAATGATAGAAAAATACCACATCCATGGGTGTTCCGAAACATTAAGATTGCGCTAAGACCGAAGAAGATGAAGTCAATTAATTTCTTATAAAGGTGTGCAATTTTTAATAAATAAAATTCAGGAAACTTTGGCTCGCACCTCTTATTTTAGGCGGAGTGTATTTCGGAACTTCCTTTGGTCCAAGCTATTCTTGTGACCATAATTCTAGCTGGTCAGGAAAAAGCTAAAAAGATAGCAATTAAGCTTTTAAATATTTCAATGGAACATGGTAATCTTCGCAATTACTGCCTGAGAAATTTTGGATGGATGAATATCAAATCTTTGGATGATTTAAACTTCTGTTGTGAACAGAACATATTTCCCCTTCACTACATCACAACAATTTCCATTTGTTCATACTGAAGGTGTGAATCAAAAAATCATTCCTTTTGAAAACAGCCTGTTCGGAAAATTTAGATCAATTTATTAAAATTTAAATCACACGTACATATTAAGAAGTGATAAAAATTGGAGATCGACCATTTTTAAGATGCATGCGTGAGAAATAAATTAAAAAGATCTTTGTTTGGTTGCTAAATCTTATTCTTATTGTCAGTACATGCTGTTTTATGTACCTGAAATTCCTAACATATTTCACAATTCGGCTTTATGAGAGCTCAAACATAAACATAAATTCTAAATTTCGAATTTTTTAATCAACAAGGCTATGAACACTACATAGAACATTAGTTCATTATTTTGAGGCAAAACCTTAGCCAATTTTCCTTTCTTTTTTTACCCTTCGTTTCTTTTTCCTTTCTCTCTTTCCTCCCCCCCCCCCCCACCCCCTTTCAGTTTATTTCACAAGAGCTCGAATGCACTTTCACTCCTCCCGTCTTTTACTTCTATCACCACTCACGCAATCAGCGGCGCGGGTCCATCAGGGACCGACGACGAGAGACCGAAGGTTTCCTCCCTTCCACCCCCTCCTACAAGGATTTCCATCCACCTCCCTTTTCTCCTACTCCACTTACTCCACCTCCCCCAAACCTTTTTTATTTCTCTCGGTGTCGTCGAAGTAATCCGGACACTCGTTGGGACTCGGCAGTCATTCTCTCGGCCGCCATTGTTCCGAACTGGAGACGCATTTAAGTCGGCGGGAGACCGCCCAGGGTTCCGTAATTAAGCTATCACTTGGATGCTAAACACGGAAGTAACCCTGAGCCTCTAGAAAACTATTGCTCTAATGGAAGGGAAAAAGGCAAGTGGTACGATTGCCGACTAAAAGGTTGAGAAAGCAAGAAAGTGGGGGCTTTCAACAAGAGGGAAGAAGGGAGAAAAAAAAGGGGGAACAGAGAAGTCAAATGCCCGTTGGAACGTGAAAAATCAAAGAAATGAGAAGGACGGGGAAAACCCAAGTGAATAGTTTTGATCGTCGCTGATTTTTCAAATTAATTCCATTTCCCTTGGGTTTTCGGTTTAGAGCTTATTTCTTCTTCCTTGTCTTTCAGGTGTATAAAACATAAAAGACAGATTAGAAAATTATAAAAAAAAAATGCGATGAATTATTACAAAGAAAAAGTACTTATTCAGAACGTTTAATAAACATTAGTTTGGCATTGCTAATAATTAATAAATACATAATAAACGGGTCTGTTTTAAGCATACCAAATTCTTTAATTTGGCGCCGCGTTTCAAATTAATCGGCATTTACAGGAAGACTCAAAAGAAATTGTATAGACCTACCATTGCATCTAAAGCTCAACAAATCAAAAATAAAATATACAAATTCATATATGAAAAAAAGAAAAATATTTAATAAAATATACATATTTTCAAAAATTTATCTGATCTCGAATTTTTTTTTATCAAAAATACTTAAGAGTGAATTATTCTAAATAAAATTTTGTAAACATTCAAAGGAGGAGCTTTAGCAGCGAAATAGAAATACATTTATAAACAAGAAATTACT